>DWPW01000158.1:0-13867 GCA_018252015.1 Astraptes brevicauda
TAGTACCTATAACAAAAATTCAATTAAAAATATTTGTCTGTCTATCTGTTTGCCTGAAGTAAACTTCTAAATCGCTGGACCAATTTTGCGCCCGTCGTCGCGGGCGAAAATGCCAGTTGCTATTAGGCAGATATGTATGCCTTTTTGGTTCTTTAGCGCGGGTTAAACCGCAGTGATCAGCTAGTAAGAAATATAATTACTGGAGCACTTTTATATTGTTTTTATACGATTAATAAAGGAAGATGCTAATAGGAAAATATTAAATTACAAGCCCATGCGCACGAGCCGTCGAATATGCACAATAAATACGTGGTTGCTGCCACCAATAAATGTATGAACCAATTACATATAAAACAGGGGATCCACTTATGGTACATGCATGTAGGAGGCAATTGATCAAAAACTAAAAGAAAAATATGTTTAAGTCTGAAATCCGCTAGATAATATAGTGGTATGTTTGAATTTATGACGTTGACAAACATATTGTGAGCTGCGCGGATGTTAGTGCCTACACTTCCGTGCCGCTATGAATTATATCGAGCCTCACAGTGATTCATCGGTGAGAACATCGGTTTGATTAGTGCATCGTAATACGCGAATAAGTTCACTGAGACTTAAATCTTCTCGAAAAGTCTATGCTATTATGCTCGTGATCTAGCATATCATGGGTTATACAAGAGTAAATGCTAAATTCTGTTATTCCTGCTCCATTCACTTGGAAACAATGAAAAACTCAAGTGTAAGATTTCTCAAGGGCATGAGGGTGTGACTAATTTGATGGTAAGTAAGCACTGGCGTTATAGTCATATGTTACCGACTAAGATAAAAAGGGAAGTATAAGGATGGTTTGGGTGGTCAGGTCACATCATTCATCATCACACATATATTTAGCATGACACATGTTCTACATTTCTACATGTTCTACATTTAAAATATACATATATGCCGGCTAACCTACCTTCATACAAAATTAAGTAAAATGGATTTTCAAACCCTTTCATACTGATAAAATTTAAATTCAAAAAGTCCTAGCCAAAAGCTTCTCGGGATAGAATATGAAGTACGCTTCTTTGTCTGAAAACTTTGTTTGGTTTAAAGTCAGACTTCAAGTGAAGTGCACTTCAAAACAGACAGCGATATTGAAAAGTATTTGGCACCAGAAAGTACATATTTGCCACTTCACAAACTGAAGTCTAAGTTACTTTGTTATTTAACTAGCTGTTTCACCCGGGCTTGCTCGCTCATTATTGTTATGTTAGTAAAACATGGTAGCTTATTGAGCTTGCGTTATATGACCAGATAACGAAACGAAAGTCAATTATAGCAGTTTAGTTAAAAGGTATCATAAAAATAGATATTATTGCCTTACTACAGCTTCAATCAAATTGCTTCATAAAACTTCCAACTTTATGAAGCAATTTGATCATTATCATCGTACACACCGTTAGGTACTGTAAAACATAAATAGGGGTACTGTTGGTTCCACAGCAATAAAGCATTCTACCACTTTATCTTTCAATATGATATTGAAATGTTCTGCAATATATGGATCTTTTTAACTAATAATAATAGACTATTCGTCTAGTCGAAACTTATCTAGTTCTGCCGAGAATCTTTTTAAATAAAATAAATAACCTATTCTACTTACCACTTCAAGTAGAGACTGTGATGGGTAGTAGTATTTGTGGTTAGTTTTCGGAGGCACCACTACCTCCCTTTTTAGCCTTATAACAGCAGTGTTCTATTCTACTGTGTCTTGGTCCAAAGGGTGTCGTATAGACATATCCGAGGCATTCCAACTTAGTCCTCACTAGTCTTAGTCACAGGTGTAGAGAGCGTTACTTATTATTATTTATTACGGGTGTCCATAGGCAGTAATAGCCACTTAATATCGGGAGGAATAGTTTTTGTTTCTTATTTTATAAAAAATACAACTTCAATGCCTTCAAAAGCGATAGTAGACGGCGCTACAAAATTTTAAACGTGAATTTATAGCTCACAAATAAAATAATTTCAAGCCATTGAAACTGCTTTCTTCCGAAAAGGCGTCTGCATTCACAACACGTCCTTCATTGAACAAGCTATTGCATTCATAAAGTTGACTGGCGTAATTTGTGTTGCGTAAAGGGGAGCTTTACTGACCTCCTTGCATATCTGTCTTAGGTCCATTGTACTGATTTTTATTTAGCACAAAAGAGCCTTCGCCATTTTGTTAGGGTATCCCATTACGCATGCCAGGAAGTATGAGTACAAAGGGAGAGAAGAAACGGTGTGGGACGGCGCTCGTTTTATTTATTCAGGAACTGGTAGAGCCGAAAGCGAAAGTAATTCATGCATGCTTATTAAAAGCAAAGTGGTTCTGTCGAAGAAATAAATTAAAGTGGGACCCTGTTTTTGTATATTACAAAGGGTTTTCGCATATTGAAGCATCGCTTTTGAATTGACAATTTGTATTTTAATGGAAATGTATATAGAAATAATGACGATAAAGTAGAGTTACGTCCGAAACAATGGCTTTGTATTAATTTATGAATACAATTATAATTATAATGCATTGTTCTTGTAAAGGTATAAAGAGATGAGGTCGAGTGTGGTTGTGCAGATGTTTTAATATGAAAAATAAATAAAATCAAGCGATTTGTTTATTAATGTCAAGGGTTTCATATGATTGTTACGAATTGTTTTTTTAATTAATGGGTTAAAGAAAAAACATGAAAAGGTCATCCTAATACAATGAATATTTTGCACAATATTTATTCTTTGCTTTTGTTATTGAATTACCTCTTTTGGGTTCACGATGGGCACGAGCTTGCAGTCCATCTGATGGTAAGTGGCCACTTCCGTCTATGTACATCTGTAATCAACCCTAGATAAGATCAAAGTCATACCTAAAGTGTACCTGTAGTTAACAGATGCGTTGCTATCCCTGAGGATTAAGTTGGAACGCCGTGGATAAGTACGAGTTTGTTCTTTACCACGCCCTTCAGACCAGAACACAGCAGCGCTTAACAATGCTATTATTAGGCAAAAATAGGTAATAGCTATATTTGAGCATAGGTTGTTTTAGTAATTAGTACATACTTGCTACATACGAGTATTTACAAGAAGGTTTGTTAATACGCAAATACCACGATGCAGCATTTTTATACAACCATGATCTAATATTATTTACTGCTTATCCTAGGTAACAGGAACAAATGTGTAATTAATAGATTTTAGTGGCCAGACAACCTGATAATCTATTTCTATACAGGAAAGATTACGTAAATGGGATCTGTGATGCTTAAGTTATTAGCGTATAAATTAATAGAAGAAGAAAAATATTACGTTTCATGATATTAAAAGATAAACATATCGAATATAGCCATGGTAAAACCAATATCCATATTAATATACTTGTTACTTAACGTTGTTAAAGAGCCAATGGTCAAAGGGTCGATTAAAAAGTTTTATCAACGGTAAAGAGAAATATCCGCATAACTTTATATTATTCTCAGAGTCCATAACAAAAAGTACTTATTCTCTTCAGCTCCTTTAAATGAAGGGAATCTAGAGAATTGAATGTCTACGATCAAAGCGTCCTCATTTACTTTAAGAGTAGGGTAACTTGACAATGAACGCAAATTAGTCGCAGACTAAACATGTTATGGACAAAGATTTATAATTATTTGTGAAAAGTGGTTTTCATTTAGATTTTTATATTAAATATAGAGACTGATATGAACGGTTTTTATACATAAAAATATTTTTTACATTATTATAAAGATATAGTCGCCCTGGCACGTAACAAGATACCTGATAAGCATGGATTATTTATGTCTTCATAATATATGCGTTGTTTTCTCTGAGGATGAAGTTTATAGGTAAGTTTTTTGTGAATTTAAGTGCTATAATAAGTAGATGATGCTTACGAATTAAATCAGGGACAGGACAGTAGTCCGGAAATAGTTAAGCCGCAAATTCTAACCCTTTGCAAAAAATAACTCGATCTCGAGCTAGTCTTGAACCTTTTATTTGCTGAAACATTTCTCACACTAAGTTTGCGACAATATCCTAAGTATTTATCCATTTGTGACCATGAGGGTGCAATGATAAATTTATTTCTATATAGAAGCCACCCATTAGAAATTTGAAAAATAAATATCGAATTCCCGAACCCTTAAGTAAACAGGTAAATTTAATTTACGAGAATAAATCAACTAGCATGTATTTATTGGGGGCGTCTGATTAAACACTTCGAGTGACTTTCCGAGAGTCCTTTAATTAATTTGAACAATGTTTTTTGTCTCGGAGCGAAAGTAATTAATGGCGTACAAATACAATTTTGCTTCGTAACCGTAAACCGCCTCAGAAGCGTGAAATTCTAAAATGTTTTTTTAGTTTGTTCCATGAAGTAACTTGTTACGCCCTTTGTTACGTAAATTGAATGTGTTTATAATTAAGTATTCTATACAGAAACATGCCATTATTATTTTTATTATTAGTAAATTAAGTGAGTAAATAAGAAAACGACAATTCATGGCCATGACCGTCACTACTTTGACTACGAATATAACTTAAGGTTGATAAATCAACAATAGATATTTGTTGTTTCTTATTTAAGACTAGCGGTGTCTCACGGTTTCGCTCGAGTTTAAAAGATGTGAGATAGCAACTGACATTTACTCTGGTAATAGCGATAAGCCGTGGGGCAACGTGGAGCGCGCACGAGTTCATGGCTTTTAACCTTTTTTATGAAATCCTTATAATTAAAAAAAACAGCCTTACTTACGCCCTATATCATAATCTAGTTGGCAGTGAAAGTTCCTACAAAATCGGTCCAGCTCTTTCAAAGAGTAGCCATAATAAACAGACACAGGGATAAACAGACAGCCAAAGTTTTTTTGTTATAATTCGTGTATAATTTCATATATTGAGCATCTAGTAAAAAGTTATTAATTAGACCTTACAAACAGACACCTCAATTTTATCCCTTCCCCCCGAACATCTTACGAGAGTAGACGTGTAATTTGTTGGTCATAAAATTAATTTTCCAATTTACAATAGTAAAATAATTCGAGGCAAAAAAATAGGAGTGCATAAGCTCAAGACAGTGATTAGTGTTGGTAACATAAAATCATTCACTACGAAAGCCGGCTGCAATTGGCTCGCTGTCCCCACTTAAGTAAGTGCACATTGTTTTCTACGTTAATTTTATGAACGAAGAAAGAACGAGATAGTTACACATGTGAGAAATAAAAGGTGAAAAAAAGAGACAATTACATATTCTAATTGCGACCGCGCAAAACGAGTCCAGCTACAGAGGTCTACCTTGAGTGGAAGTTACGAAAAGTTGTATGAATTCGTCGATCAATGTCCAGTTAAGTTGACCCCTAAATATCTGTGTGGATATTATCTCCTGGTATTTTGTTATTCAGTATTGGGACCTTTGAGAGATGCCTCTAAAGCGTACACCCCCCGCTTCTCCGTTGCAAGCGCTCCCGTTGTCCGCACAAGGCAGCGACAAAAACATCTCGATCCCTGCCGTTCATTTACAAACAGAACCGGCATTGCATCATTGTGTTTCAGCACCTGATCTTCCGTCCCTAAATACAAAAAGAGGTAAGAAAAGGAAGCAAGAGACTGATGAAATAAATGTAACATGCTATATCAAGGAGATGTTTGCATCCTTCTCTAAAGAGCAAGATCTGAGATTCAAAGAACTAAAAGCAAGTATAGAACTGATGTCCAATAAACATGACGAAATTTTATCTAGAATCTCGGTACTTGAAACTGAAAAGAAGGAAGATAAAATTAAAATACAAATGCTAGAAGAAAAAATTGAATCTCTTGAACGTAAGTCCCGCGCGGCCAGCGTAGAAATTCGTAATATTCCAAAAAACAACGGGGAATCCAACGACAATCTTTGTGATTTTGTACAAAAAATAGGAACAGCACTGAACATTAACTTGAAGACACATGATATAAAAGATGTTTACAGATTAAAATCTAAAGATTCTGCAAACCCAATAGTAGCTGAGTTTACCACCGTGTTAGTGAAAGAAAAAATTATAAGCGCAGTAAAGCTTTTTAACAAAAATAAAGAGAAGGGTGAAAAGCTCAACACATCACATATGAAACTTCTGTGTCCGCGCAAGCCAATATTTATATCAGAAACCCTTACGTATAAGACGCAAAGACTTTTCTTTCTGGCGCGAAACTTTCAGAAAACCTATGGCTATACTTTCTGCTGGACCTCGCATGGAATGGTTTATCTTCGTAAAAATGAGAATACTCCACAAATAAAAATAAACAGTGAAGTTGAACTTGAAAATCTTAGGAAAAAAGAATGACTAGACTTTGTGCAAGTTATTATTAATTTTGTTTGTCTTATATGTTGTAATCAAACTTTTGCCAATTTTTTATGGTATTTGAAAACTATTTATAACTACACACTCTCCACATATACAAATATGGTTAAATACACAATTTACCCCACCTATATACACTTCTACAAAATTATAATAAATTTTAATCTGACATTATTATTGTTATTATTTATCAAAACATCACATTATATATGCACATACTTTTATTTACTTTACAATATCGTGTATAATATTGAACTAATTTATATACATAAGATTCCTCTTTGATAACATAAATAGCGTAATTGAGGATTTGGACAACGTATCTGTCTCTAGGTCATCATGCTGTGATGTTGAAGAATGTCATAAACTATTGACACAACATGAGAATCAATTAACAATTATAACACAGAACATCCGTAGTATAAATTGTAATATATTGGATTTTGAAGTCCTATTAACTAGACTTAAAATAAATTGTGACATTATCTTTCTGACAGAATGCTGGATTACCTGTGCGCATACAATTCCAATTTTACAGGGCTATAACTACTATGAAACCCAATCAAACTATAGGCAAAATGACGGAGTAGTATTGTATATTAAAGAAGATATTAAATATGAGGTAGAAGAACCATCGATGTCTGAATGTAATTGTTTGATACTTAAATTAAAAGAGATAGTTATTGTTGCAATTTATAGATCCCCGGCCTATAAAAATATTGAACCGTTTCTTACATCACTAGATCAAATTCTCATGTCACTATCTTCTTTATATCGCAACATAATGATAATAGGGGACATCAATATAGATATTTCTGCAGCAAAATCTGATACAATATCACAACAATACCTTACTTTGAATGCATTTTATGGGCTTTTGCCAGCACATACGTCTGTAACCCGAGATGCGAGTAATACTTGTATTGACCATGTTTTAGTAAAAACCGCATACAATACAAATACTGTTATTATAAACTCAGCAATCACAGATCATAAAGCCGTTCTTGTATCTATGGATTTATCTATTAATCGTAATAATACTCTGACAACTTTAACTAAAATAAATAATATTAAACTAAAAGAAGACATATTGAATATTGACCTAAAACCTATTTATAATTCACAAAACCCAGAGTATTGCATCAATTATCTTAAACAGGCTATGACAACAGCACTTAAAGAAAACACAAAAATTGTGAATGTCCCGGGTCGCAAAAGAATATTGAAGCCCTGGATTACACCGGGCCTTTTGCGTTGTATCAGACATAGAGACAGACTACACAAAAAATCTAAATCTAAACCTAATAATGAAAACCTTAAAATTACTTATACACGATACAGAAACTTTTGTTCATCTATACTTAAGAAAAGGAAGAGAGAATATGAAAAAGAATTAATAACTAAAGCTGGAAACGATAATAAGAAAATATGGGACGTCATTAAGAATGTAACAAACACAAAATGTGAGGAGAAAATTCCGAAGGAATTACTTTCACTAAAAAACTCAGAACAAGAGTCATTAGATGAAATAAATAACTATTTCATTAATATTGGCAAATCTATTACAAGTCCATCTACTTCAAATCATAACTTAGATACATATAAAAATGTCAACCGCTTACTTAATTCTTTTGTTTTACTAAAAACAGATGAAACAGAAATAACAAACATCATTACTGGACTAAAGAACAAATGTACTGTAGGTTGGGATAATATATCTAATGATTTCCTGAAACAAAATAAGAATTTCGTCACTTCCCCACTAACGTACATATTTAATCTTTGTTTAGAATCTGGTATTTTTCCAAAAGCTTTCAAAAAGTCTGAAGTTCGGCCTATATATAAGGGAGGTAATAAAAATTGTATCAGCAATTATAGACCTATATCGGTGCTACCATCTTTATCAAAAATTTTAGAAAATATTGTTAACAGAAGATTAGTAAACTATCTTGAGAAAAATAACCTACTTTCGAACAATCAATTTGGTTTTCGCCGCCACAAATCAACAGATGACGCGGTATTTACCCTTACCAATTACATTGCTACTAATATAGATGCAGGTAATAAATGTATCTGTATCTTCTAAGACCTAACAAAGGCTTTTGATACAATTTCTATACCTACCCTGTTGAACAAACTCGAAAAAATAGGAGTGAGAGGTACACAGCTTAAACTTTTCGAAAGTTACCTTTCAGATCGTAGTCAATGTGTAAAAATAGGCAACTACCGAAGTACAGATCTCACTCTCAAAAATGGTGTACCGCAAGGTAGTATTCTCGGACCTTCTCTTTTTCTCGTATATCTAAACGAACTCACTTGTCTTAATCTCGTCCATGGAAAAATAGTCTCATATGCAGATGATACTGCTCTCTTATTCTCAGCAAATACCTGGAACGAAGTTTTTGATGCTGCCCAAACAGGGCTAAATTTAGTCAGACAGTGGCTAAAATACAATCATCTTACTTTGAATGCAAATAAAACAAAATATGTAACCTTTTCCATCCGCCCATCAAATTTACCAAGTAACATGTACACCATTACTTCACACGAGTGTCAATCTGCTATGGAAGATTGTCGATGCAAGCCATTAAAATGTGTAAATTCTATAAAGTATTTGGGAATGATTATTGATAATGCTCTTAATTTCAAACCACATATAGATGCACTTAGCAATAGAATACGCAAACTAATATTTATATTTAAAAACATTAGACATATACTTGAGCCTTTTCGACTAAAACAAATATATTATGCACTCTGCCAATCTCTCATTACCTATTGCATATCGTCTTGGGGAGGTGCCCCAAAAAGTACACTTAAACAGATCGAAGTGGCGCAAAGAGCCATACTCAAAATTTGTAGTTTTCGACCTTTTAAATATCCCACTAAATTGATATACGAATCATACGAAGTCCTATCAGTAAGACAATTATTTCTCCTTTACGTAATTCTAAAACAGCACAAAACAATATATTTTGACCAATCATTTATAGATAAACGAGGAAGTCACAAAGTGTGTCAACAATTGAGCTTCAATACAACATTCATTCGGAGATTTCATTGCTTCTTAGGCCCCTATATCTATAATAAAGTAAATAAGCAAAAACACATTTACAATCTCTCTATCCATTTATGTAAAAAGCAAGTGATTGAATATTTAAAAACTTTAAACTATGAAGACACAGAAAAACTACTTAATATAGTTAATTAAGACATAATAATTAAGTATATATATATATTGTCATAACCATATCCATAATAATAATATATTAAAATACATAACTAATAAATAACACACCCTCTCACACACACTCATACACTAAATCATATTACACACAGAGGGGTTTACACTACACAAGCCCTAATAAATATTGTATACAAAAAATATAACCTTTTTATATTTAATTAGCTAGTTGATTTATTATAGTAAAACAATTGGGGGTGGGCGATGTATGCCGTAATACAGGGTAACACCTAGCACGGCAGGCAATGCCTTATGAAATAGTTGTTAAGCAAATCACTAGACTAATGTATAAGTAACATATGTATCAACTTTGTAACACTTTTTGGAAATAATTATTATTAATAAAATTAATTACATACGTAATAGTTATATAAAACACAAAACACCTATTAAATTAGTAGTGACATAGGTAAACAGAATTACAAAAACAATTAGGTGGAGCATGTAGCGTGACTTGCAAGAACCTCCCCCAGACTCACAGCGATGTTATTACAAAATTAACGGAGATTTTGTTGATGCTTTCTTTTAATTAAATTTCTGAACCAACGCGGGATATAAGATCCCGGTAAGATTGATGACGAAATATCGGATAACAGTCCCTTAGATGTTGCAGCCCGACCGTTCAAGTCATCTCTTAATAAAATATGAACAATGGTTTTTGAATAACTCTATCATGAAAAGATGAAGCCTTGTTTTGAATCTATATTTTAAAGAGATTATCTGGCAACAAGTGTGTGGTAGCAGCGATAGCCTTTTTTTTTTTCTTTCGCGGGGGAAACCTTCAAAAGGTACGCGTCGCCGTGGGAGCGGCACCGGGTTATGTGGAATTTTTACCGCACTAAAACCCCCTCGGTGGCCGTCCTCGGCGCTGCGAAGAGGACTCCGGAATCTCCATAGGAACGCAACCGGAGTCCTCTGAGTGCATTGCCCCATCGGGCTCAACTCAGGTAAGCGCTGCTCTCGCCGCACCATCAGGTGCACGACGGCATGCGACCACACAATACAGCTGTCCTTCCCGGGGTCGCTTAACGGACGGTTCGAGCTCCCACTCTGGCCTCCCGCAAACCGCCTCTTACGACAGGCAGAGGATACCGTAGCCCTATTCTAATCCCGGTGCTACAGGGATAAGCAGCGATAGCCTAATGGTTGAAATTCGGCATCTCAATCGTGAGTTCCGAGATTCAAAATCACCTCTTTATTATGTACGTATTCAGAAATTAATGATCACTTGCTTTAACGATGAAGAAAAACAACGTGAGGAAACATGCACACCTAAGAGTTCTTTTAAAAAAAATATTCTCAAAGGTGGGTGAAATTTACCAATTCGCACGTGGCCAGGGTGCTGGACTGTGGCCTACCTCCTCTCACTTTGAGAGGAGAGTCGAACCCAACAGTGGGACAATAATGGGTTGACGACAGTCTGGCAACAGTTTGCATGGTGGTTGAATGGATATGACTAACCGGGAGATATCACCGCCACACCTATTTCTAGCGTAAAACATTCCTGTGTCTCGTTAGAAATGTAAAATTACTGACTCACAGCCCCTGTTGTGTATAAAGTTGTTAGCGGATGTTCATGGGCAAGATTGACCACTTACCATTAGGTGGAATGCATGATTAAAAGATTGCATGTTAATGCATTGTTTAAGAGATATGTGCATATAGTGCATGTGCACACCTACCCATACTTCACAGATTAACCTGGCCGAGGACACGGAACCTTATTATGTCAAAATATTAAAGCGATGGTTAGATTATAGGAGCTGTCTTTACAATTCAGAATACCATTCGATTTACAAGGCTAAAAGAGTTAAACAAATGTAAAACGACATGGCTGCCTTTCTATGCATCAACCGGTTTACAGTGCTTGTATGATGTTTTATTTTCTATAATCATTGAAAGCATCGTTAATCACAAGAAATTGAAAAAAAAAACATATTAGGAGTAAAACGAGATGTTTTTTATAATATTATGGAAGTAGTAAATGAGCATGACGCCTACCTGATGGTATGTGGCCTCTGCCGCCGATGTTTATTTGTAATCAACGCCAGGTAGGACTGTGATCTTACACAGTCCTACCTGAGGTCGGCCACAGATGCGTTGCTACTCCTGAGGACTAAGTTGGAACGACCTTATTAAGTATGTCTCCCTTACCATACCCTTCAGCCAGAGCACGGCAGAGCATAACTATGCTGTTATAAGTCAGAAATAGGTGTGACGGTGGTGCTGTCGGAGTTAACCACAAAGAGTTGTATTTTTTAACGCTGAGAAGCTTAAATTGTTATTTTTCTAGAAAATCATAGACGTCACCACTATGTTTGACGCAATTCGAAATAAGCCAACTTCTATTCGTATAGAGCAGCCCTAGAATTATTTTAGCGCTTTACTGTGCATGTTGCTGATAACACTAGACAAATACTTACATTTAAACTTTATTATACAAATTAACTTTTTATAGGATTGACATATCATAGCCAGCATGTAATCCAATTAAAGGTTTCTGCCGCCCATTGACTCGTCGTCAATCCATTATTGTCCCACTGCTAGGCACGGGTTTCTTCTCGAGTGAAAGGGGTGTAGGCCATAAGCCACTGCACTGGCCAAGTGCGAATTGGCAGACTTCACACATCTTTAAAAACTTCTTTGTTTTAAAAAGTCAGTCGTGCATGTCGTTTTCACCATAACAGCAAGTGATAATTACTTTTAATACGCACATAACTTCAAAAAGTCAGAGGTGCGTGCCTGGAATTTGAACCTCGGACCCCATAATTGAGAGGCCCAGTTTCCACCACTACCACACCCTTCTTACCAGAAAACAGAATCGCTTTACACTGCTGTTATTAGGCAGAAATAGGTGTGGCGGTGGTCCCGCCGGACTCAAACCACAAAGGACACAACTCAACCACAACTCCTTTTCTAAGTTTAATCCTTTATAATCTACCGCATACGTGAAATCCAATGGTGTATTTTTACAGCAAAACCACACAGCATAGAGGCATGAACGGACGTGAATTAAATGTCTCGGTTTTATTTCTATATGCGTTACTTTCAGCTAGAGTCGACCTAGATAAAGTAGTCAGGAGCTGTTCCCGGCTAATGGAATCGTGTCGACGCGCTACAACATTCCAGATTAACTTTAATTAAGCGGCTGTTATTTGAAACGTCACTCGGAAAATTTATCTTGTTAGATAAACTTCATAGCTTTGTATAATAATTGTGAATTGCAATAACAAGGTTAACCACTGACCATGATATTACATCTAAGAATCAGTAATGCATCTGTAACTGCATGCGAAAACCTTGGTCTATTTTTCTAAGGTTGGAAACAACCTTTTAGAAGTTGATTGTAGTAATTCTTTAGTAGTATTTTGATATATATATTATTTAACTTTTTTTTAACGTTGTTCACAGAAAACGTAATTTCTGTGGATCCTTTATCAAGTATGCATTAGAACATTCCTATCCGCGTATTGCATATTACGCGTATCGGACGCCTTGAGTGGTTTTATCAACAAAGGTACTCTAATTGACCACTGTCTTTGGGTAAGCGTAATGTTATTTAAGTTGAATCAAAGAATGTCCTATCAACTTAAAACTCACCAAATTTACCAATATAAATGGCTACGCTGTTAAATTTATCTCGCACTGCAAATTCACTTGGTCAGGCCATAAAAATGATACATAACAGCACTTTAGGGCCGTAACGCCTCCAGGTTTAGAGCCCGGACCGTGAGGCCACGCGTCCCATAAACATAATCGCGCTCATCAACTGTTGCGTGCATCGATTGGCGACCGTGCTTCCGTATCTTTATGACGTCACGTTTATGATCTGAGAAAAAAATCCTATAAAGTGTTATCAGCAACTATTTACCGTATCTCTCCTGATTGATTTTTGTTTAATGTTTCTTAGTAAGTATTGTGTTTGGTACTTTGCTTAATACATAAAATCATGAACTGAATAGGATCAATTATTATAGATTTTTTAAATATTTGCTCTATAAAATCTTAGTTCTTCTTGTAACTTGTATTTTTACTACATAATATTAAATATATATGTACCTACTCTATCTCTTATATAATCTTTTGTAGCTATATGTGCGAGCATGTTACATGTATCTTGTAGTATTTTTCCATGAAAATTATTGAGAAATATCAAATTTACATCCATATCAACTTACATGAATAACTCATATAGCCGCCGTTGAATAATTAAAATTCGTTATACGTCCACCAGTGCCTATAAATTTTCTTAACAAAATTCATAGTAGAATTA
>DWPW01000159.1:0-13810 GCA_018252015.1 Astraptes brevicauda
ATGATGTCAAATATATCAAAAAGCACCCCACGCTTTTTTTACAATAGTTATTTTTCACTTTTTAGTTCGCATTTCACTAAAGCGTGGTTTTTAGTTATTTACCTAGTATTATTTTTAATTTTTTTCTTATTTTTTCTCATGTGATTGCATTGTCATCGGTCCTTGATAAGTACGCAAAGATTCAAGTTAATCAGACGTTTCTAAGTCGGTCAAATTCACGTTCAAAGTTTCCGTTACATACAAAGATACAACCAAAAGTAATAAAAATCGTATTAATAAAAAATACATTAAGGAAATATTATACTATACTGAAAATGAATAATATTATACTGAAATTAAAGTTTTGCAGTGTTGGTATCGAAATGAGGACACAGTTTTTCATTCTACCCTTACCCTTGAGGGCGAGTCGTAATGAAGCGCGGTAACGAACATGAGCTGACGTCACCTGCTGCCACTGAGAGTCATCAGTTCTCAAAGTTTAGCTCATTTGGAATATTGTGATTTGAAAGGAACTCTTTGTGGTTCGACACCAGCGGCACCACCGCCACACCTAATTCTGCCTTATAACAGCGGTGTTAAGCGCTGCTGTGTTCCCGTTTGAAGGGTGTGGTAAGGGAGACGTACTTATCGGAGGCATTCCATCTCAGTCCTCAGGGGTCAGGAGCACATCTGTGGTCGACCTTAGGTAAGACTTTGATTTTATCTAGTGTTAATTACAAATGCCCATGAGGGGCAGTGGCCACTTATCATCAGATGGACTGCATGCTCGTTTACTACTTCCAAACTATAAAAAAAAAGTATTCAGGGTAAGTGTCCCCCTTAGCACACTCTTTAGACACATTAGCGCTTAACACCACTGTTATTGGGTAGAAATATATGTGGCGGTGGGGTCTCAAGAGTTGAACATTGCAAGGTACTACCACCATCAAACTCAAACCAATTCAATTCCTGTTTTGTCGTAATAATTACGTTACAGAGAAACACCTTCAGTTTACTTTAGTTTTACAGGATAGATAGTTTAGCGATAAAATGTTACTGTTCTTACCTCCGTACTAATATTATAAATGCGAAAGTAACTCTGTCTGTCTGTCTTCGGCATTTTCACGTCTTAACTACTGAGCTGATTTTGATGGAATTTTGCATGAAGATATTGTGAAGCTTGAGTATGAAACATAGACTACTTTATTATTTCGAAAAGTTATTGTATATAAGTGTAATTTGAATTTACATAATGAAGTCGTCAAATTATTAATTTATTCGGAGTTTACGTGGCTTACGCTGCCTAAATCACGAGACATTTATCAAATCAATGTGCTAGAGAAATATAGTTTATAAAAATCCTATACATAAGACCGCGATAGCATATGTCTAACTATTATGGATTAGTCACAGTAACTTTTTCTAACTTAATAGTTTAAATAAAAAATACTGGGCTTTTTTTGGTTAATTACTTTGCATGTTTAATATAAGTAAAACCTGCCTATTTCACTATGTTATTTAGATGAATATTCTAGGAGATATAAAATAGTTAGAAAAAATTACGTGCAACGAAAGTTCACTCTCAGCTAGAAGTTTGTCCAGCCATCGCCGTCACTAATGGCGTTCTCACTCGCACACCTAGGTAATATAGACGGAACCACCACCTACTTCATCCTAATTACACCAGTGTTAATAATTTCTATGTTCTGAGGATAATATTTTAAATTACAAGGATTTAAGGATATGGTAATTGACATTTAAACGAGGCGTTTTATTTTAACGCTTTTATGCATCAAGTGACTGCATGTTCATTTGTTACTTTCATAATATGAAAACAAAAATTATATTAGCAATATATAATAAATAAATTAACCCTGTGTTGCTAGTTATTTTGGTCCATATTTTCGTCTGATGGGATATGTAATCATATGTAACATGAAGGGGCAGACTGACCATTTTATAAAAGTTGTCTATTTAGATTACGGGGTAATTATAAACGAAAATCATAATTTATTTATATACTTTATCTAATATTAAAGATAATAGGACTCACAAAATTTAGAATAGTTTAAACAGTTAGAAATGGAACAAGAGTTATAAATTACAATTTTGCAAATAAAACAGACATGACTAGCATAGCAGCCTTTTTATTAGGAATTTGACTCTTCAATAGTAACCAAGGGTTAAACAAGTTGCAGTTTCTCCTATATTCTGCCAAAGAAAATAATGGCAATTTAAAGGCGACAAAGCAATCAACCCCGAAGCGGACATAAGACTCTGAAAGCGACGTCTAAGAAAACCATTATTTTGTTACGGCAATGAAATCCTTTGTACAGTTTGAGAAGCGCTCGTGGAAAGAATCGTTTTGTAACTCAATTTACGGCGAGTGCAGAGCGCTTTGTACGCACTGTGTGCACGTATTTGCGTTTTCGTGCGGGACGCTGCGAACGTAATGACACATCTGTAAAGATTAGTTTTATGTTTCTAAAAGTATGTTTGTTTGCGAAAATCGTTGTGGTGATAATAGTTCTAGATTTTTTTTTAAATAATGAAGTAACAAAGAAACGTACCTGATGGTAAGTGTCCACTGCTACCTGTGGACATCTGTAGTCAACTGCCGCTAAGACAAAGAGTCCAGAGGTCAGCTACACGTGCGTTGCTACTTTTAAAGACCAACTTATTTTTCAACATTTGCTTAACTATAGGTAAATTATACTTTACATGATATTTATGTCTGTCCAAAAGTTGCGCTTTTTACAAAGCAGGTGGTATTTAAAGACTGTATGATATAACAACGCATTTACAAATGTAACATAATAACTGCATTAACTCCATAACTCATAACACTTATTTCTAAGTGCTGATACACCATTGCAGATAAACGACAGTGTTCAACCACTTGTAAAATATGACGAAAGATTTAAAGAATTCTTCGTGATTCCTCTCTGAAAGTGCTAATATGTCTGAGTTACAACGACGGTGTAAATCGCTAGTGCGGGTAAAGCAGTGTAAATACCACATGCGAGTACGCGCGGATTTTTATACTTAGTCCTTACCTAATATCTGTGAGCGACATCAGATAATCCATAAATCTCATTTGCGATAGATAACAGATAGAGGCAATTGCCTGCATGGCAGAGAATTACGTAACCGCATGCTCGTTAACTAATTCAAGTTCTTGAAAAACTCATACTAAAAATAAAAGCAACACATAAATCTGGTCGGCTCGCAATAGTGCAGTAATGAAACCCGTTTGTCCGTGTAATGTGCTCGCAGGATAACGTCTAATATGAAATAATACGAACGTGTTGTTATATCTTGCAGTCTGTCTTCATTCTACAAAGGAACAATGAGGTGTAAGGCAATAATATTATGATAATAGCCGTCTTATTTGATGCGGTGTGTACCTGGTAGAGAAAATTAATATGTTGCATTCAATCTAGTACTTAGATTACTTATAACTAACTATACACACCGACTGAAAAATGTAACACCTAACTGAACTTAAAAGTGTTTTTTTATTGTAGAAGCAACAGATCAATATGCACTCCATCTGACGGCAAGTGGTCACTGCCGCCCGTGGACACCTGAGATCAACCCAGAAAAGGTTAGACATTCTGTTCTGAGGATTCTGTTTTCGTTGAAATGTTTATCTATGGATATGATATATTATTGTATTATTTGTAAGCACTGGCGAGTGGAGGCCCGTCCATAATTTACTGGCCGCATGGATCGTTCGATACGCGGCTTAGTTTGATGCGTGGCAGATTTATGAGCTCTCAAAATTTGCTCTGTCGCGTAGCCAATTTAACGTTACATTGATTTGCCGATTTTTTATTTGGTTAACCTAAGTATAATAATCATCAAATAAAATGCTAATTTGAACAGCAATTTTTATATATGTATTTCTAATTTTGCAAATGAAAATTTGTTGATAATTATATAATGCATGAATTATAACTGCACCGGTACAATATCCGGATATTGAGATTATAAGTAGGTATGATATCACTTTAAAAAGTAATTACAAGCTTTACGTCACGATATATCATATAACAAAGACTTAAATGTTTGCAATCAATAGAACATGTTAATTTTATCAAAATAAACATTATGTTATTGGTAGCATTATAATAAAATGATTATTTAGTTACTTTTATAAATATTTGCTGCAAGTACTAGCAGGAAAAGGCTATTGTATAATTTACTGGCCGCATGGAACGTTCGATACGCGGCTTACTTTGACGCGTGACAGATTTATGAGCCCTCAAAATTCGCTCTACCGCGCCAATTTAAGGCTTACATGGACAGAAGCGACATCGTTTCTGGTCAACTTATCAGCGTTTTAAGCCGAACGTTCTTGAAGTCTTGTCTAAAGTATAGGTATGCCTTTTACGATTTTTATTAAGTTTTAGAATAAGCACAATATAACATTTAATTTGTATTAAATTGGTATAATGTTTATAATTTTATAGTATTTTCTTTTAAAAATTCCTTTTTGATTAGTTTGTCACCTTGTACAATAATGCGCAATAGCGCCATCGAATGGAATAAAGGGGAATTTTCATATATATTTCCCTGCCCATAGATATTGTTATCAAACATTAACCTATATAAGTACGTGACAATAACCTGTGATCGCATTTGAAGCTTTCTAGGTCCTAAAGAATTCGACCTAAAGAATTTATGTTACGGAAATATCAAATGAGAATGCAGCCCACCTGGAGGTAAGTGGCCACTGCCGCCCATGGATATCTGTAATCAATCACAGTGTCACCTGAGGTTGACCACAGATGCGTTGCTAACCCTGAGGACTAAGTTGGAACGCCTCAAATAAGTATGTCTCCCTTACCACACCCTTCAAACCAGAACAAAGCAGTGCTTGACACTGCTATTGTTAGGAATAAATAGGATTGGCGGTGGTACCGCCGGATTCGAACCGCAAAACGTTCTACCACTTACAAATATAGAACTATCTCTGAGTAAATACTCGCGAAAACCTTCGAATATTATCCGTGCAATCGGTTCAATGTCCTATGAAAGATAGCCAGGAAAGGTATATTATTGAAGGAAAATAGCGGGATTTATCAGGCTAAAGGATCCTTTATTGACGATTCTCGGAAAGGTTGCGCATACGTGGCACACAGGGGGTCCGTGTTCGATCCCCGCTCAGGCAGATATCTGAATGATATTTAGATTTGCTTTCTGGGTCTAGGTGTTTCTGTATTCGTCATTGTACATGTCCATGGCGTCCACGTCACAAGAAAGAATTCTAGTGTGTGGGCTAGCAGTGTACAAAGCATTTATCGTAGTAAATAATAGTTAAGAAAACTAAAAATACGCTTTTGTGATAACACGAACTAAAAATTGAAAAATAATTATTATAAAAACACCGTGGGGTGCATGGTGTACTATGTTTTTTACAATAATTATGTTTAAATTTTTTGTTCGTTTTATCACAAAAGCGTGTTTTTTAGTTTTATTTCAACAACTTTAAATGTTTTTTTAGTTTATTTTTTATATTATTGCATTGTCATCGATCCTTTAAAAGTAGGCAAAGTTTCAAATTAATCCAACGTCTCTAAGTCGGTCAACATTCCGGTATATACAAATATACCAACATATAAAAATACAACCGAAACTAATAAAAGCGTGTTAAAAAGTGACGGAATCTTTGTGTGAGTAAGCATTTATGTATGCACCATGTATAATATGTAAATGTATCAAAACTAGAAGCAAACAAATTACTTATACACAACCTGATATTAGTCAAACATCACCAAAATTGGTAGTCATGTATTTATCATTCATCGGGTTGTACATTTAAAATGGAGCGGCTGTACGCCAAAGTTCCATGATATGGTAGGTAAATAGATTATGTAAGTAGGTAGGCTGACTAGATCAAGTACGTAGAGTAGTTTGAAATGTAGGTGGATTTCATCATTTTTTTTACAAAATTATTGAATATTAGGTTAAAGGTGGTAGAAACCTCTGTGGGCCGACTCCGGCGGCACCAGTGACACACCAATTTCTGCCTTATAACAATAGTGTTAAGCGCTGCTGTGTTCCAGTGTGAAGGGCGTGGTAAGGGAGACATACTTGTTCGAGGCGTTCCAACTCAAACCTCAGGGGTAGCATCTGTGACCGACAATAGGTGGGACTGTGATCTTATCTGGGGTTGACTACAGATATCCATGGGCGACAGTAGCCACTTACCATCAGGTTGGCGGCATGCTTGTTGGCTATTTCCGTAACATAAAAAAAAACCTATTATAACATATAAAGAGTCATTGTGTTCATTAGATTAACGACCACTTAAGTTTCTATAATGTTTACCGTTTCTTCTAAATTTACAGAGACAGTTGCAGGAAATTTTAAGTAATAGATGAAACGGCTCAATTTTCATTTGTCTTTGTATTTTGCTTATTACTTCTTCTACAGTGACCGCAGAATAGTGCAAATTTACCTAAAAGCAATAGCAATAATAGCAGGCCTTCAATCACTATTACCATATCACCATCAACGGTGTTATGCGCCATTACATCAACGCTGCAGATAAGCGACATAAACGCATAATCAACTCATTATGACCGTAGCGACTACCCGCATGCATTACAGAGAGATAACAGTGAATAAATTTCATCGGTACAGAATCACAATAATTCAAAACACCGCATCGTATTAATCGACGCTAACACCTGAGAGATCACAGCTAGTAGCGGGTGTGGCCGCAGTGTAAGCTGATACAATTATTTAAAGTCGCTTTTGGAAAAAATAAAAAGCAGTCTTGAACATATCTATAAAGTATGCTGATACAGACTAAACTATTAACTTCAAATGGCTAATTCAATGCTGTACAAGGATTCTATTGCAAATTTGAAAGAGCGAAAAAATTTGAAGAGCAAAAGAGCATGCAGTCTACCTGATGGTAAGTGGTCACTGTTGTCCGTGGACATGTTACTAACTCCGCATAGAATATAGGTTCTGACTCATGTCAATAATTATAGATGCCTTGTCACTCCTGTTTAGGTACAAAATAGTCGCCTTGTACTTAAGCAACGGCAATCACATATTTCCAACTAAACGCATGATAAATAGGTGCGACCCTCCCGGTCAAGCCGTACTGATTCTGCCATTTTTATTGAAACTAATTAACGAGATTGTGTAGTTCATGATAAAGTTAAGTTGCTACTGTTAAAAAATATGAACAAGGTTAGTTTAAAAATCTTTTATCATGCGCTACTTTATTGCCGCAGTTTTAAGCGTTACTGTGGTTTGATCTGAAGGTAGAGCCACTTACAGGTGTTTAAGTTTAAAGGTAGCAACGTATCTGATTGCTCATTAAAAAAACAAGTATAAAAATAAATTGCATAATAATGATAAATAATTCATGATTATGATTATTTAAGTCTAATAAAATAAAAAAATCTGAATTAACCTTTCTTATACGTAGGTATATAGCAATAATCATAATCATGACTATATATAAGTAATTATTTTTACTCCATCGGTCTTCATTTAGTTCTAGTCACGTGGTAATTCAGTAAATAAAACACGATTGTGTTATGTAATAGTACCAACATAAAACAGAAATAGGCTTCTATATTCCTATTTCTAATGCTATCTCACAGAGTTTACATGCCAACAAAACATTTGTAATTAAATTAATGTTTTTCTTACCGCTGTCATAAGGACCTACTCCTCCTAGCGAGCGGTCTCTACAACGCATGCTAATTGCGAAGCGGAGTGTGAAATGCGGGCTTAGCGATCAAATTATCTGCAGTTTAGCCTGAGTTATGGATGATTAAAAGCTGTCGTTTAATTCTCTATTACGGGAACTGCCTCGTTTGCGTTAACGGTAATGGTTAGTGGGGCAGACTAATTACGGGGTGATTTCGGAAAATAAATAAATTTGCACTGATGATATTTTAGTGGAAATTCTTATTTATAATTTGTTAATTGTTCGTTTCATTTTTTAAACACGACTATGCATAAATTTTAAATTATTTACATTTTTTTCTTATTACGCAGTGCAAGGAAATGTGTAAACAATATCATATAGAAAAAATATTGTATCTGACGTCAATCACAAATCCTTTGCTACATCTGAGAACTAAGATGACCCTATATGAATATTTAAACGTCACAATAGCACAGAAATTGAATCCCTTACACACCTAAGGCATTTAACACATACTGTCATGTATGTTGTAATAATTATTATAACTATTATAAGTTGAAAAGTTACGCACATGCAATCAATAAAATCAACTCCTAATGGAAAGCAATAATTCTAAAAGTACTCAGTCCTCCATTCAAGTACAGGTAATCCTCCTTCTTACGGCATGGTAGGTTTTCGAAATACGCATCGTAAAACGAAGCGAAGCTAATCGAGACCTATTATTTCATATGTTTACATTTAAAATACAAGGGTTAGGTTAGGTTAGTTAGGTGAGTCATTGGGGACTCTAAATAAAATAATAATAATTGCATTTATAACAAAAGATATGCCTTATTATCTTGAGTTCTTAAATCAATTGCGTCCTTATGCAATTGGAAGTTAAGTTTGATATATTTATATTAAACCTATAACTTTGCAAAAAATGGGAAATAATAAATTAGACTTTCGGTTTAAAGAAAAAATCAATGTTAGGGTGTCCGCTGTATTAGATTTAGAATGACGTCACTTAGCTAATCATGCAATGTCTAACAAGCTAAACATGTATGCAAATAGCACAACAACATTGCAAGACTTGTCTGTCACTTACTAACGAAGTAATAAGTTATATAAATATAATTTTTAGCTAATACTATTGCGGAAGTGATACCTTACAATGTAACGGATACTCACTATACGCAACTTTAATTAATTTTTTTATCCGTGATATTTCGACCGAGCTACACGGATCGTAGTCACGGCGAAAAATAAAAGTTTAATAAAAGTTCATAAAAAATCATACACGTACACGTAAATTTTGGCTCGTCGAATGGTAGTAATAGTGAAGCATGCGTAACAGTAGCTCATCGGGATACATTAGCTGCCAGCGGGGTTCCGAGTGCGGGCGGTAATTGGCGATCCCGCTGCGTTACGCGCGCGGCCCACAAATTACACGTCGAGTTGTGATGACGGGCATCGTCTATCTTGTATTGTTATAACGACTAGGTAGTTATTTTTATTTTTAATCAGCACTACCAATAAATTATTTACCTACTATAATTTCTTGGATCTACTGAACTTTCACTGTTTTCATTTTTAGTCTCTTTATTATATTATATCAAATCAGTTGGAAATATATTGTATACACTCGTATATGAAAATACTTTATAATAAATCCGTACCTACCATGTACCTACTTTTTATCTCGTATAAATGCACGGTTTCTGTGGGATAGGTTTTTGCTATGTATAGTGTCAATTCCTCAACATTATCATTTGCTTAGAGGTAGTTAAAGGGTCAGATAGCGACAAAGGCTACATTTTATCCCAGAAAAATGTACGGTTTCCGTGGGATTCATTACAGTCCTAAATCGTTGAATGTATAAAGTTTCAATTTATTTGTAGGTGTTACATTTTTAATAATTGCAAATGAAACCGCGGGCACGTCTAGTATATTGTATGTTCATAAGTACCTTTTTAATATCCACTTAATGGCAGCGTGTCATTTAACGCCAGTTCATTGTCATTTAACTAAAAATAATGTGTAAAAAGCTGACCACAAATACATTACATGCGAGTACTGATTTATTTTCTCTTACAACACGCCTGAAACAAATTTAAAAAACTACATCTATATGTAGAAGTTATAACTATACTGAAACTTATATTTCAGAACACACCCCGCACTGAAAATGCAAATGAGAGTTGTCACCGAGTCGATATAACGGTGCATACAATCGGCAACGACAGGTTTGGATATTACAAAGGATGCACACCTGCTTCTCAATATCGGGCGACTTGGTGACGCTTGTAGTGTGGCGCTACCTTATAGGAGGGTATGCAAAAAAGATGTACAAATACATTGCTGTATTTCAAGATATTTATAACCACTTTCATATTTTTTATTTTTTATGTTAAGGAAGTAGTTGAGAGTCTCGTCTAAAATTACTCACTTACAAGACCTTTAAGTCTGACAACAGAATCGCTTTTAACTTTGCTTATCTAGAGATAGAAAGAACTGTAGTCCCACTAATGTTTGACTATATGTTCTGGTTTAAAGGATGTTCTAAGGAATACATTTTTATTGGAGATGTTCCAATTTAGTCCTCAGAGGAAGTAACGTACGAGTATACGATTGGGATTGATCTCAGATATCTATAGGCGGTAGTGGCCATTCACCATTAGCTAGACTGCAAACTCGTTTGCTATTTAATATCCCACAATAAAAAAAACTATGATTGGTATTCACAATAATTCACCTTACAAAACCTAGAAATTATACAAGATTTAGTCAATGCATTTGTAAAATAAGCGTAACTTCATACATAACTACATTTAACTGCATATTTTGCTGACGGTCTGACGAGTAAGTACGAAGTAGTTTGGGCTTTTGTCTCCGAACTCGGTCCATTGCAAGAGGACGCCTCTAATTGATTCCCTTCTGTTTCTCTCTACTCGTAATGATACTCCTATTGGCGCGGGCCACAGAATTATGGTTTAACTTTCTTGATCCTAGAATAATTATTTTCATTACATTTAGCTGTGCAATTTTCAACTCAAAAGTATTTTTTCATATTCCTCGTCATTGTAAGAATTCCGCCCCCTGTGGTTTGACTCCGGAGGTACAACAGCCACCGTGTTGAGCGCTAATAGTTTTTGTATAGATATTTTTATTTGCTGTATACAAGAAGCAAATGAGCAAGCAGGTCTTCTGATTATAAGTAGCCGCTGCCAGTCACTGACGCGTAGGTTGGAATATTACTAGTTGGTGATATTTATTAAGCCAAAACGTATCTATATGTTTTTTCATTTATATGAGTCTGGGTTCGTGTTTAATTATCAATTCATTTTTTATTATTTCATAAATAATAACTAAAACACTTATATTGTAGGCTTACTTCAAGCAGTCTTAACGACAAACAAGCATCTATTGTTCAGGCGAGTGTATATAACATCGCGTCGGATATATCAACACGATCAAATTATCTTATCATAAATGAAAAACTTCATGTCTAAACATTTCCTCTAAAGATTCCACTGAACTATTGTTTCACGACCATCGTGGCAAAGGGGTCACCTCACTCACAAGGGTTGGATTCTCGGCCAAACAGGCACTTAGACGATTAACTCAGATTAATCTGCACTGGTTCTATCACATCCTAGTGTGGGGTTATGAGTGTAGAAAGCGTAAATATTTTTTTTACTATTTTCTTTTTTTATAGCTCTCAAGCAATGGGCCATTGGAAAGCTACATTCCTTTAATTCTGTATGGCGTAAGAGCAGTAGCAGCTGTAGTTACTGAGATAACAAATCCAATTCCAACTGCAGTCAACCACCAATTACTTTCAACCCGCGTTGAAGTAAAAGCAAAAAGAAGTTTACGATACAAATTGAAACGTACTCCAGCTAGATAATACTAGAAAGGATTATTCCGACAAAGACTGTCATAGATTAACTAAACTAAAAGAAGCGCTCGCATCGCCTCAGCGATTCTATCGTCAATTGCACCCCGGTGGGTATTCAAAGCGATCTTACCATTCAAAGATCACGACTGTCGTTGTGTATGGCCCAAGTTACAAGAGAATAGCGGATGAACAGTTTTTAATAACATTATACCATAGTCATTGTTGTACCCATTCAATTAAAACTCAAGTAATCAACTCTCTTAGTACTACTAGTTCCACTACTCAGTTATAAACCATATGGATATTTTTGTAATATTTCGTAATAATTCAATTATTTTAATAGTGAGTTGACAGACGGGGTACGTGCGATTTTTATTTTTTTTTCCATAAAACAATATACATATTTTTAACCGACTTAGAAAAAAGGAGTTTTGTAGTTGTCTGTATGTTTTTTTTATATATGTTCACAAATTACTCCGCGATGCCCAAATCGATTAAGATTATTAAAACGGTATTAGAATGCGGATAGTTTCAAAAAGAGTCTCATTTCTTGAAAATTGAAAAATAAATAAAGACAGTACTTTCGCTTCTGAACATGGCTATGGTCCGCCGATTGGATCTTTGAGTTATGGGGCGGCAATCCTCATTACCACCCCTGTTTTACCAATAATTTAGTATAACTCAGTTTCCGGTAATACGATTTCAATAAAACTTAAAATGTACATGTACATGTACATATACATTGAGTATCAAGAATTACATAATTTGATGAATCATTTGACCTCCACCTCTTGAACCCTAATGATGCAGGAGTACTTCCAGTCTAATCAGTAGGAGCTGGCTATTTGATGCTTACGTATGTATTGACATTGTTAAGTAGAGATACTTACTTTTTAGTGACGTAGAAGTTGTATTGATTTTTTAAATAATTTTATTTAACTAAAAGTAGTTAAAGTTACTTTTTATAATATTAAGTATCTGTCAGTGAAAATCGTATCATTATTGGTATAGCCGATTCAGAGATTTGCCATAATAAACATACAAAAAAATATTTTCTATTTTTTTTTGTTATAAGCACCGTGTACAACTATATATGCACTTCGTAAAAATCGTTATATTTGTCATTACAAAACAACAATTTAATTTAATTTTTTTTGTACCGATAAATAGCGTAATCTGCGTTAGGTAGTGTCTTGCACCAATCACTAAGAAGCGATGCTACAGCGACGTTAAAAAACTTGCCTAGAATAGGTAACAATAGCGTGGAAGGTGGTTCGGGAGACAGACATCGTGAAGACCTGGAAAGCCTTTCTTATTTAGTTTTCTTACCCATTACCCCTTTTCAAATTTGTTAGCGGATATCTGTAATGCGGGTGAATCGGAAGCTAGAGATCTGAGGATCAATAGGTATTCAAAGTGGAATGGAATTTATGTTTTCTATAGGAATAAAAAGTTGTCATGGCGTGAAATTAACTGTTATCTATAGTATATACAGGGTGGTAAATCG
Source organism: Astraptes brevicauda (assembly GCA_018252015.1). Taxonomy (NCBI): domain Eukaryota; kingdom Metazoa; phylum Arthropoda; class Insecta; order Lepidoptera; family Hesperiidae; genus Astraptes; species Astraptes brevicauda. The sequence goes on from DWPW01000159.1 coordinate 13,048, forward strand.
TGGATAACCTTGCAACGACGAGTAGGCCACACAAATACCTACCGGAATATCTACTTTTGTTTTTGTCTAGTCTCGATTTTTCGGTTTTCGAGATATTTGCATTTTTGTAAATCTGCCCAAAATTACCTCTCTCCCTTAATCTTTAACTTGTGACCGTCACACATTGTGAGTATATTCAATGTTGTTTTTTGTATTATAATAATATTTTTTCCTGATCATAACGAAAATTAAAATTTTCATTTACAAAAGTTGCATCATGAAAATTCTGACAATTGTGCTGTAAAACAAAATGTATAGATAGATACCGAAGTGCACACTATTTCAAATACTTGCTTGTTTTGTTTTATGAGTTTTCCACAATGGTATAAAAATAAATTATGCAACGATCTTAAGAAATGAGATGGAAATGAAGTAGATCAAATTTACGTTGTAAATTTTACTAATTTTGGAAGATCACTGCTCTACAATTATATTTAAAAATTTTGCACATCGTAAGTTTCTTCTTATGCAAGAAAAGATGCTCTAAACCTCCGGATCTTTTAAGCCATTGCCAAAATTCTATAAAAGTCCAAAGTCCACAAAGCCACAAGCGTCCTTTAGTTGTGGTAAAAGACCATTGCTCAGCAGTAAGACATGAAAAGGGTTCCAACAATTTACGTTGTTCGCAACTTAAGCGACTCTTTGCATGTAGTTCTTCAATGATAATTCAGTACACGGGTCCTTAAGTATTAATTGATAAAATAAGAAACGCTATTTAGTTAAT
>DWPW01000160.1:0-13796 GCA_018252015.1 Astraptes brevicauda
AGTGGATTACGTGGCATCCAGCAGCCCCAGTAGTGATTGGTGAATCCGGAATATGCATGGTAATAATAGTTATTGATTAATTATTTAATAAACAACAAGGAAAACTTATCATAATACATATTAATATATATTATGATATTATATAATTATTATTATATTATTTATATTATATAACTCATTTTTAAATCGATTCTCACTAAGACATAGATTAATTCCCAATATCTCATTTATAGTCTATGGTGATGTAATATTGACAATGACAATTGAAATAAAATGTTGTACGAAAAATCATTTTCGTTGTGTACATGCGTTTGCGTTGTGCGTTGTTTTCGGTGTATGTTTATGCGATTTCTTCTTTTGATACCGACGACCCCTGCTTTTTAATAGATAGAGTGATTCAAGAGGAAGGTTTTTATGTACAATACATGTTTAATATAGTAGAGAAACACTGATAATTTTAGATTTTTGACTTTTAGGCGGAAAGAAGTTTGCCGGGCCAACTAGTATCTCATATAATTCTATTCTCGGGCTGCCAATCTCAATATATTTTTCCATAATGATTAATTACATTGTCTTCAATTTTATCGTGTTACACCAAAAATATTTACAGGCCCAAAAATGTACGACAGGCGATCGATCTCCTTTATTGAATTATAATTTTTGGAAGTCAACATCTGTAACAGTACTATTATTTAATTATTATACATACCACTTTCCGAAATGTGTTTTATGAGGGAAAAGTACATATAACCACCTTCTGCAAATTTTAACGAAAACGAATCGTGATTGCGGCCGGAAGTAAGCATAATCGGCGAGCTACTGTTCTAATAAAAATAAGTTTAAGTTATTCCGCAGGTTTTATAATGATAATTATTATGATCCGTGTCATCCTTCACCGCTCAAGAACAATGACAGAGAGCGGTTGATGACGCGCGGAACCTTGCATAGAGATCTTCAATTGAACGGATGTTACGATTAATTTCACAGAATGATTAATGATATGTTCAATTACTATACAAAATTACTTAGGCGACTGTGGGAACTGAACAATTACTAATTTGTATCAGAGTGAAGCGTGTATTACACGAAAACATTGCACCGCACGACCTCTAAATTGCTTTAGATGGATCGTAGATGCAGATTAAATATAACACGAATACGTCATGGGAATCTTTTGTATTTTAATCGACTTCAAAAAGGAGAACGTCAATATATGTAAATACAGATTTATACTTTGATATTACAGGATACAACTTTTAACCATTACCTCACTAAATACGGTCGTATTATCGATATAGTATTATCGATTTATTACTTATCGATATAGTATTATCGATATTATATAGATTTTCCATTATTTTCATTTTTACTGGCTTTTTTACAATAGATGCAATGTTTCACTTATTGTTAAAAACTTGTAATACTTGGTTTATATGCATCTAATACCTAGATATATACTGAAATAAACAACGTTAATTGCTTTTCGATTGAGATGGCGACCAGATACATGGTGTGTGAACATTGAATGAGATTCTAAATAACTTGGGAAATCTTTACCGTTTGGAATGTGAGCATCCTCCGAGCTAAAGGTCAACACGAGGTCACTACGAAGTTACTTGAAGTTAGTTAGGTGTATAAATAACGTGACCAGTTATTTTCCCAGCAGAGCAGGACGTTTGCGAAATAAAAATAGGTTGGTTTTTTATTTTTATATACACAAAAGGAAAAAAAAGCAACTCGACCTAATGGTAAGTAAGTGGTCACTGCCACCCACGGAAATCTATATCCAGCTTAATTTAGAACTGGGAATGTACCTGAAGCCGATTACAGGTGCATTGTTATCCTAAAGGTGGTAGAACCGTATTTGGGTTGATATCGAAGGCTCTACTGCCGTACCTATTTCTGCCTAATAACAGCAGTGTTAAGCGTTGCTCTGGTGAGAAGGATTATCATAGGAAGACATACTTATTCGATTTCATCATAGTATTCGTGTGTAGCAACGTCTGTCGCCAACCTCGTTGAAGACTTATTGATTACAGATTTTGATTATTACAGAGAACCTCTGTATAAGTCTCAATCAACCGATTGGTAATGCCATTTACAACTATTGTAAATAAAACTGAAATATCCTGTCCAAACCGAGACGTGTGGTCACGTAGTGTATAAAACACAATTGTAATATTGCAATTAAGTAGAAGGCAAACTACAGAGGGTTTTGTTCGCGTGAACGACTCGAATGTAATAATGGGTTTTAAAGGATAGCACGCTCTACGTCCGTTAAACGAATTTGGAGCACCAAAATGCATATCGTTCTCTTGCAACATAGTTAATGTATTTAAGATACATAAACTCAGCAGTGTTATCTTAAGGCATGAGTATGACAACGTTTCTAAACAGTATTCTAGTACCTATACACTTGTTTTTTAATCAATATTTTTTATCATTTTTTAGCTGTTAGTTTTCTTTAAATTCATTGATAATACCGTTCCTGCAGATCCTCTACTATATTTCTTTGTAAAGTAATTTTATATATTATGGTCCAAGAAAAACCAAGCAAACAATACATTCACTTGATAACAAGTAAGTAGTCATTGCTGGCAATGGACATCTGTATCAAATTCCATAAGTATAGAATATGGATCCTACGTTTTTTATATTTACGGAATGCGAGTAACGTCCCCAGTAGCGCAAAACAATAGAAAAACCTACTTTGGCCTGTTTTATATTCCTCTACGGTCTATTCAAAGATAAAACTATCATGTATTCTGCGATGGCTTCATGATTCTGCGAATTGTAGGAATGTGAAATGAGCATTAACTTTTTGATGCATCGCGATAAAAATAATTTCTCTTTCAACTAACAATACATAAGGCATTAGTTGTGACAAATACTATATATCTATAGGGTGTAAACTCTCACTGAAAACCTAACCGATGTATGTTTATACATGAGAACGCATATCTTTACAAATATTATAAAAGAGAAATACAATTAAATAAAAAATATATAAGATGTTACAAGTACACGGTAAAAGACCCGAAGAAAGAACGATGAAGTCCCATGATTTATTTGTATATGTGTACCAAACGTACTAAGATACTGCGTAATTGAAATACTTAGTAGGAAGATGGCCCGAGACAGCACAATCGCGCAACCTAGTAGTATGCCTTCTGATCACATCAGTGCACTCTCGGTACAGCACACGTAATATATCCGTATTATTTAGATAAAATAATATAATTCTCAGCATAAAGAAATATAAGCTCTAGCAATCGATTTGTGTACTTACTATAGCCATTACTTAGGTGTTTGACGACCCACTTCGAAGGATCTAAATATATTATGATAAATTTGTGTTAATATTTTTTTTGTCATATTGGCCTCTATGCTTTTTAAAAATTGAGAATCATAGTTAGTCCACAATAAAGTCCATCAGTTGCGCAATCACAACACACCACACACACAGTATTTTGGGAGTAACTAACAAATTAATAACTTAATATGTTTAACATTGTTAATACACTCTATAGTAACAGTATTAAACATATTACAGTATTTTTGGAATTTCATACAATATCCTCTCGTCAAATGCATGTTGTGGTAATAAGAGTTCTTGCAAGCCCATAGTGGGTAGTCGCTCATCCCAAGCAAGCAAATTAATTGGCTAAGCCGCATTCTATGCACGTTTTGAAACATCGCGTTTAGCGTAATAGCCTCCCGTTTTGAACATCGTGAACGGAATTACGGCCTATCATAATTTCCCTCCAAAAGACATGGCAATGTACGTTTTTGTTAGTCATGCGAGAATAATTTGTTTCGCAACTTTTATAACTTCACAAAACATAAGCAACGGTTGGATCAAGTTTGCAAACTGATATTCTATGTAGCAATATGCCACGAGATTTTCAATTAAATATTCGGAAACCGAATTTGTTGAATTACTACGTGGGGATAATTATTTTGATAGGAATGCAGAATGGTCAATGTACTCGTAGCACATTGGAAATCATTTTAATGAACTTAAACGCATAATCGGATTCAGATTAAAATATGTACTATAATTTTTATGTTATATGCGGATTATTGAATTCTTATCTATTGTCAAATTTACTGCAGGAATTTTCTGTAATAATAAATGAGTTTACATTCTACATAATAAATTATTATCCAATTGCTTTGGTGTATACGTAATATAATTTAAAAATACATACATGAAATTGCATTATAATTTATCTTGTACCAATTTTTAATATTTACCACTATCAGGCGCACACATTTTATATGGAAAAATCACATGCTCACTCTATTGACTCTCACCTGGACTCCAGTGCACGCATTGCGAATAAATTTGTATACAATAAATCTGCATGGTAACACAAAAACAAATATATGTATCATTACGATACGTAGAGGAAGCACTATAAAAATCATGACACGGCGATTTCCTGCTTATTAGTATACAATATATAATATAATATCACAAGTCTTTACTTGGTCTCCAATTTCATACAAAAGACTTCAACGCTTCCCATTTGCGTGACGTCCGCAATCTCTTATACAGTTCCAATTTTGAGGAACGATTATGTTGTAATATATTTTTATTTTAGTATATTTTTAACGTTAAATGTAATTTTAATTAACATTTTTTTTAAATTATGTATACATATATTTTTTTCGAATCTGTTTCAACAGTATTAAATTTTATATTATATTAAAATTTGACATTAATACATATAAACGAGTTTGAAGAAAACATAAGAATGAAAAGCAATGTTATTTCTTTTTATGCGTGCTAACAATACTTTAATTATTTATGTTTCCCTAATGTGCATCCATTTTGCAACTGAATATTTAGTCATAACATTATTCTTGTAATACAAAAATTGTAAATTATGGTCGATGTACTATAATTATGAAAAATGTAAGTGACAGGTATGTAATATTTATCAACAGAATTGAAATGTCTTGCAATTGAAAGGACCTGTAGGTTTCCTCACGAAGTTTTCCATAACTATTTATTAAAATACATACATACATTATGAACTTTCCATCAGATTTTTAAGGTTCATTGCTAGGCAGAGGCTATCCTAGTCGGGGTTTTTGTCATCAATAGCATAGAATCCACGCCTAGCATGCATTTTTTTGATCGCAGTGAGTGTTGATGTTACACAGAAGACGCAGAAGCGCATTTCCTGGTTTTAGTTCCTTAGTTACCTCTTACCAGATCCACGGAAAGAGAGTCAGTGGCGCTATTCATGACAAACAACACACGCCACAAACGAAGACTAGTCGGCACGGTACGATATTTTACTCAATTTTAATGTGATAGTGCAAATGATATGATACGAAATATTAGCTTTGACTGAAACATTAACGTTAACTAACAGCGTTCGTGCGGTACTCCCGCTTACTCGATGTGAAGCGGAAACATAATAATATGTAGTTGCGGTCAACTGCAAGTGAAATGTGAGCCGATGAGTAATTTGTTACACTGATAGCTGTGTCATTGCACAAGAGGTCGTGCAGTATCCGCTTGCGCAGGTCAGACACTCCTAGTGAAGCGCAAATCTGTGGACTTCTGAGGCCTATAGTATGAGTATTATTTAACAAACAGCGACGAAGCTAAAAGGCGGGGTATGATTTTTACGAATTTGTACGAATGGATGTAACACACTTACTTACATGTATGTAACAAATTTGTTTCCTAGTAATTTCTAAATTACTAATCATTATCACGCCTATACCTTATCATTAAACAGTCTTTATCGTCCACTGGTTATATGCTATACGATGTACATATATGAATATGAAAACCATTCATATGACCATTTAGAAATAACTAAGTGACGAAAATACATGTGTCAGTTATGTATTTTAATTGTTGATCGTTTTAGTCCAGAATTCGCGTAGCTACAGAGTTGCGGCTTGCAACTGAATAAAACTGAATAAATAGTTTTAGAACGATTGTGCAAAAACAACCAAGAGAAACATGCACAATATTGTATTCTATTACCAACGTATTTCGACCCAAAACTGTTACCAAAATAAAAACAAATCTTCAATCTTATTAATTCAGATAATCCTAAACCTATTAATATTATCAATTTATAACTGTTTAAAACAATATCGCTTTTAAATGTATTTTGGATTTAATATCATCTGCTACCATTTTTTATACAGAAACTAAGTCTTCAGTAGTAAGAATTTACAAGGTTTCAAGGTACATCATTTTTCTTGAATATTTCTTTTTAAATTCTTCACTGATGTCAAGGTCCTTTGAAAGGAAATTAAGAAGGCGGTGACAAAATCAGCGATAGCAAAGTCTCCCACGGCTTTGTCTTGAAGAAAATGTAATTGCAGTATGTAAGTACTGTGAAACAGTGAAACACTAACAATCGGTAGTGTTAGAAACCAGTGACAATGTGCGTATCTGTTGAGCAAACTGTTAACGTGTGTGAAATTCTTATTGCCATGACTTAAAGTCCATTACATGTGTGATGAATAGCTCGTCAACCCGTCAACCTCTTCGAATAGATGAAGTACAAAAGGGATTGTTGTGATAAATGGACAGTCACAATAAAGATGGCCAACGAGATGCTAGACTTCAGGAATACGCCAGTCACCTACATATTTGTGGCGATTCTCAGTCCTTTTCTTGTAAATTTTCTGTTTAAGTTAGCAAGTCAACTGTGTAACTGTAAGAAAATGTTAGCGTTTTTTACATTAGGTATAGCAGGATTGTTTTTTAATTTATTTTGATTAAGATTTTATTGTAAATAAGAAGTACTTATGTACTTCTATTAACTTAAGTACTACATATTTTTTGTATCTTGAGACTTTATTTTGAGATCTTAAATTAATAGGATCATTGTTATATTATCGAAAATTTTAGGGAAAAAAAATCCGGGTGATGATAAACTAATGACTTCTGGCCTTACATTATTTTTGGGCAAACTACTTATTATGAATGAATAGTTTTTTATCCAGTGAGATATTTTACATGAAGGTACGGTATGTTATTTTTCTTAAGTTTGTCAGATAGTACAGACTTATCTGCAGTTGTATAAAGAGAGCGCAAAATTATGGTAGTATTACTTAATTTCTTATATACTTAGGTTATCGACCAGTTACATTTTCAATCAATACATAAATTTACTTAGGTAATCCGACATTTCAAGGAGGATAGGTTAACATTCTTTACCAAATGTAAAGTAGGTAACGAGCGCTGCTTCCAAGAGTTGTGACAATTTATCGAGTGGCATCGCCGTCGTGTCTTCTTGTCGTCGTGGCTTAGCGAGGAGTCGGAGAAATTGTGAAACACGAACACGAGGACCTTACACGATTTAGTTGTAACTTGTAACATACCGTGACACACAACGTTAACGATACATGTAAATATGTATTCGATCATGTCATTGTGACGCTATTAGAACGAGTAATTTAATTTTGGAAAGTTCTGTTCGAATATTAAAGTGCATGGAACCATATTGGTATAGAAGTTAATAAAATTTCAAAACAACAAATTTTTTTTTCTCTGGAAATATATTTCCTTTTTTAATTAAACAAAAAAATAATATAGACACCAGACCTTTAGTCTCCAGTGGATTACGTGGCATCCAGCAGCCCCAGTAGTGATTGGTGAATCCGGAATATGCATGGTAATAATAGTTATTGATAAAATTAATCGAATATTATTTCAAGAGCAATTGTATTTACCTCAGACTGTCATGTGAATGTAATTTTACATACATATTTACTCTTACGACAATTTGGTTGTTTAGAACTTGTAGCTTACCGAATACGTACAAAGTGAATTGGACACGACTTCTCACGCTGTGTTAAACATGTTTCACACTTTTCACGCCAAATCGCCACAAGGCTGTAACGTTTCGGCTTACGTGTAATTTTACCATAAGATGTAATATATTATGTGTCATCTATTATGATAACATGCTGAAAAAAAATACTCTCTCCTTTCTTTGGATGCCGAGATTTGGGTTTTTCAGGAGATTTGGCCGAAGTTATTATTGTTGTAAACTTATTTATTCACCAATACCGCCAGTTGCGATTACAACGGTAAATCATCCCTATTTAAGAGATAACTTTACCTATCTGTGGAGTGCTCGTACATATTAAGAGTAATTCGTGCGCTAAATATTAGTTAAACAGTCTTTACATCACAATGATAGCAGACAGTAATTAGATTACATACTGTTTTATAAGGAAACGATTATTTATTGTAATGCAAGTGACGAAAGAGAAACATGTTTTACTCAGTGAAAAATAAAGTTGTTAAAATTACTGATCTGACATTTTCTAAGCCGATTCTAAGTTTATTCCACCTCGTGCTTTAAAGCAAAATTACATAACTAACCTGCTATAACCATAATACCTGCTTGCATAATAAGCAATAAAATATGCAACAAGCCTTTATATTTAACGCGAAGGTATATCTTGATTACTCATCATTGTACTGAGGTAACAATGGATGCATTCGTATTTTAGACTAGCAATCCCTCGCGACGCTACCGTCATTTTTGTTTATTTTTTATTTACCTACACAACTCCAAAATAAGGATTTGTCTTTATTATTTTACATTAAATTACATTGAACATCACAGACAAATTAATAACGGTTTTACCGTTGTCAAATATATCTCTACTTAAATGTTATTGGCCGAACACCAATAAAAATACATACTGCACGTGCTATTTTCTCAAACGCACCAAAAGATTGTAATTTCTATAATAACCCATAACTGACAATCAAATTTTCAGAACATTATGTTAGGGGCAGGATAGTTTCACGTTACATTGTTTTTAACAAACACACAAATTTAAAAACATATAAATTATATACGCGCATTAAGAGATGGATGTAGAGTCACAAATTCGTAGTGCTATTAAAATATTTACAGTAGGCGATAAGGTAAGTGGGTACAGTCGGTATTCCCGTCCCACGCAGCGTTTGATTACAAACGATTAATCAAACACTACCGATTTCCTGTGATCATATTGTTGTAATTTTATTGTTTTGTGGCCAAACAATGTGACTAATTAGGAATAGCTTTTAATGTTTTTAGGGGCCAAACATATGAATAATCACATAATTATAGGTTATTTAAATTTGTACATTTTTATTAAATGTACTCAGTTTATATAACTAATACATTTATGTCTGTTAATATAGAATGTTCTACAAATCATACCCTAAGAGCCGCCGCCCGCGGCAATAACATACGTAAATACACAAACACAGAATAGTCTGAATGAAAAAATATGGTGTGAAAACCTGTCAAAATCGGATTTGTTGTTAACAAATGAACCGGTAAACATACAAACTAAAAATAAATGGCTGAAAAGGGTAATAATTAAAAATCACGGTCATACACCCTTATTAATTTAGTCTATTATACGACAAAATAATAACCGTAAAGTCTACAAAAAAAAAACTAGTTTTTTTTCCACGGATCAAACAGCTCCAGTCAAGATTGATAAGGATCTAGAAACTTCCATTTGTCGTTTGCAAATATATCACTAGACAAACAAGAACTTTACCGATGTTCCTGTGTCGTTATGTAACAATGTAACATGATGGACGGTGACCTAACAACCAATTACGGTTATCTACTTAAAATCTGTATGCAGGTTTGTCAATCTTCCTTACGGTTCACCTAATGTTGGGTTACGTGATTTTATGCACATGAATTTTATTGTTTTGTTATGCATATGATGTATGTAAGGAGTTTATGAAATCTTGTTTAAATATATATTGAAACCAGCGATAAAATTACTTTGTTGTGAAAACTTGGCGATACCGTAAATTTAAATACCTACAATTAATTACAATTAATATCTAATGTCCATCTATTTGAAAAATCATAGCGTGCTCGTAATTCGAATGTCGTGTAGACTGAGGATAAAATTCAAAACACTATTTACTACTGTCACTACTACCTACTTATAATGTCGTATCTTAATATCTAAGACCTTTATTAAGTAATCCGACGAACTCGTAATAAGAGAAGACAATGGGGCGTCAAAATAGTCGGCGAACATATCAGATAAATCAATACTAAGAAACGCCCACTATATAACGAGTGTATTAAGATGTACTTACAAATACATAGTAAATAGGTAGATGTTTCAAATTGCGCAAATTTTGACGACGGTAATAAATTCACTTAGATATTAATGTTTTTAACACTTCATTTACCCAGCAATGTACTTACATATTTATGTGTTAATAAATAATGTTTATATTTATGCTTTATTATGTCATTATAAAATAATAAAAACTAACAATATTTATTTGTATTACTTTTCTAAAACATGTGGAAAATTAAATGTCAGTAAATATTATAATCAACGAGGACGTGTTAACCACACTCTTTCGCTGTATCTCTACAAAATCGTTGAGAATAGTTAACTAAGTGTATTACTTTTACGAATAATACGTATACATACATATAGTAAATGACGATTAGGTGTTTCTCGTGTGTCAAAATTGCCTTCACACGTTTATCGCACGTAATTACTCTGTGGTTGAAGATCGGGCGGGCGCGAGCTTTAACCCCCGCCAGCGCCGGGCGGGCGGCGCGCGCGCACCAACTGCCAGTCCCTTCGCGACGCACCTCGCGGCAACATGTCTCCCTTGTGGATCGTGCTCGCATTGCTTCCCATCCTCGGTAAGTCCATCCCCACGCCGGACCACGACAAGAAAGTGACATTCGTGATCGCTAGTGAAATCCGGAAGTGCCAGGACTGTTACCTGTGATTGATTATTTTCACTATTTTCAATTGTGCGTAGGTACTGGAGCATTGGCATGTGAGGAAATGGGTAATTGTGTTAGTGTAACACTTGCGCGCGTGCGTACGCTCGCGTGACAGTGCAGGACGTCCGGGCGCGTGGGAATTAGCTATAATAATTATAATTACAGGAATCAGGAAATAATTATCACATGAACGCTGTATTCTTACACCGTAACTAATTGCAGTCTACAAAATTATCTATTCAAATCGCAAGGTTATCTTTGTAGTGATAACTTATCATAAACAGAAGCAATATAACTATGCGAGTACTCCTTAAAACAATATTGTTTTAACTTAAACGAAATCATATTTATGTACGTAACGATAACTCTCACTAATGTTCCATTATTAAGTTAGTAATTAACTGTCTCCCTACATACATCTACATGTAATTACGGAAGATATTGAATCTTAGGTAATACTATTGCAAACTTAATCTGAATTTGATTTCCAGTCGTGTGATTACATCGCTCGTATAAACTAATCTAGTCGGATGCACCGGTGCATTAATACGGCACAACCGATTGTGGTTTATAACGAGGTGTACTAAAGCCTGTATTGGGTTGTCATTGATGGATAGGCGTAGTTCTAGTCCCATACATAGCGCATCATGCAAACGGCAACGTGAGAGGTGCATCTATACCCACCTACTTAGTTTGCGCAACTCGCAACTCTAACCGATGCACTTTCCATTCGGCCGTGCGCCCGCGCCGAGCAACTGATCGTACATCGCGACGATAATCGATTCCCCGGATTTACATAAGTGATTTTCTCACGGTCCGCTCTCCAGAAGAACTGGGGCGGCGTGACGGCCAGAGAACGGATGCGACTCAAGGTTCCGATGTTCGCAAAGCACCAATCCCTTTTGTTAAATACTTTAAAACGTTCCAAATGTTTACCCTAAAGCAATAACGAAAACCCGAAAGTGTTTGTTCTGCATTACAATCAAACTGTCAATAGATCCATTAATTTCTAACCTTTATCAAGATCGCAAACCCGCAACAAAAGTTGAGATACAATATGTACGCGGTCAGTTAAGCATGAGAAAAATAGTTACGTAAACTAAAAAACGAAAGTATCGTTGATGTTTCCACAAACGGCTAGAACGTGGCCGGCCTATGTACAAAGCTTGACTGATGACATCTTTAAATTTGTATATGGCATTGATTGATAGCGATTCGCTGAATCATCATAACAATGAGTTACGTGAATGAACAATGGACACGTCAATATATTTCGTAGTGATGACATCGAGAAATAATGTGCGAATGCATACGCGCGCAAGGTTTCCGCAATACTTGTTAATCAATCAGTATCATGATACGTATTGAGTTACATATACGATTACAAATAGGTCATTTTGATATAATTGCATTGTAATTACGTTATTAATTTCAATACGCAAGGCTCTACACAATGTTACAATTCCAATGCTAATTAATCTCATAAGTATTAATATGACTTTATTCTAATAATATATATTTTAAAATAGAGGTTCTCAAACGTCTTCCGTTTATCGCCCACTTTTAGTATCATTGCTATTCTGTTCTAGCACCCCATAAATATCGAAGAAAAAATCCTTTATTTCTATTTGGGAAATGAAAGGCCTCACTAAGCGAATGTCGATGAAGTAGATAATTTGGTCTATTTAGAAAAATATATAAAACAACAATCGCCCGCTAAGTCGCTTCAACATCGCCTAATTTTCTCTAAACTCTTCGTCTTTGTAATTGTAGTTATCGCCATCCTCGAGAAACACTAATCTAAAAGGAGCACAAGAAAATTTAAGTATGTGGAAAAGTTAAAATGCAAATGACCGTTACTGAAATAAAGTCATTGATGACATAGGTACTCATATAAAAGCAATTGATGTTTAGTACATAATACGTGTACACTTAATTAGCTTCTAGTTAATTGTTCCGTATGTTCGATTACCAAGGAAACTGAAGTTAATATTCGCGGACAACAATATAATTGGTTAATGAACACATGCCAAGCAGTTACGGCGATGTAATTGAAGAAAATTTCTTATTAAATGGCCAATAAAGTTTAATGGATTGTAACGAATAGCTCCAGCAGATCCAGAAGGGAGGGAGTTGATGATCAAGCCAAACCCCAAATCTAAAATAATGTACATGACCTTTAAGGCGGCTTTTTTTTCTTTACCATAGGGATTTTCTAACGTCTACCTTCAATTACTGCAGCCTACCTGGATAAAGCCCCTCCATGCGTAGATGTTACCTTAAATCAGTAATTATTATTTTCCCGCGAATAGAAGGCTTTCTTAATGACCTTCAGAAATAATTTTAGTGTAAAATAGCACATTTCCAACTAAATTTTCAAGCATTAGCGAAAGCAATCGTTTCAGAAGTTTTCAAGAATAGACTGTATCAAGTCAGTGTTGCTAACTCCAAAAGAGCCAAGTCGCTAGATTCAACATCAAAAGTCGCTAGAGAAGTCCCTAAACTGTATTTTCCCATCTGCCGAAAAAAAATTAGCTGGGATTAAACTAGAATTTTCATCATCAACACTAAATTTGACGGCGAAAGCAAACAAAAGGACGCTCACGCTAATTATGGGCTAAAATTGATGAAACTTTTACCTTTCAACCCCTTTTTGCCAATAAATATTTGGGCACCAAACGCAACTAGAAAAGTCGCTAAATGTTGTTTAGCGAATAATATTCTTTTAGTAGCCAAGACCATGTTAAAAATCTTCATTTCTAGCGACAAAATCGCTAACATAGGAACAGTGGTATCAGTTTTGAAGCTTTGCGTTGAATAAGAGCGTTTATAAATTACATAGATACGATAGAATTTTGTGTTGTTTGAATATGAAAAAAGTTTTAAAAATTCCGGTATCATGACTGATCACTTGATCTACTTTAAAAGGAGTTATAAATACGATTGAGTCAAGATTGAGTAATAGGTATATGAATATATCCATTTATAACTTTCAAAGCTTGCCGCGCGGGCCCATCGTTC
>DWPW01000161.1:0-13785 GCA_018252015.1 Astraptes brevicauda
TTACAGATGACCATGGGCGGCAATGGCCACTTACCATCAGGTGGACTGCATGCTCGTTTGCTGCTTCCACAAAATAAAAATGTATGAACAAACATACCTATGCAAACAACTTGCTTCAAAGATTACAATATAACTGAAATTTATTAAGATAAAAAAAATATCACAAGCAATCGCATTTTCTGACAACGTATTAAGCTTTGTTTGAGAGCGAGCCAACTAAATCTAGTATTAAGCATTGTGGAATAAAGTTTCCTTTAATATCTTTCGACATTTAATGTGTCATATACTCTATAATCGTTTAGTATTTTTGATCTCTTTTTCTTGAGTCGGTTCCTCAGTACTGCGGATCGTGTCTCCCTTGCTGTATGGAAACTTTCATTATTTCCAATATGTATTCATTATTTTTATAAGTGATATAAATACATTAATACACAGTGTTTCGAAAGTATTAATTAGTCTGCCATGGCCCGTGCCTGAAACGTTAAATTCCTGAAGATATGAGGGTCTAAAGAGGCTATTATACAATGTATAATCCATAAAAGATGTAGCAACTGGATAGACAAATAGGTTTGTGATTCACCTTGGAGACAAGCCACCAATATTAGCATTATGGCATATTTCATTGTTCGAAGTCGTTACTATAAACAATGCTATAAATAGGTGCTATTTCTACACGAGGGAATAAAGTAGGTGATTTATAAGCTAGATAAAAGAAAAGTGATAAACTTCACTTTTCTGTTACGAATAGCTGTGAAGCTTGCCACTTGCCATCAAGGTTGCCTATAGGTAAGATTTTATTCCCTTATAAACACGTGCGGCGCTAGGCGACGAATCTAAGACATTGCGTGTCTCGGTTTATATTAGTACAAGCAAGTGCGACGCCGTACCACCCCCATCCCTTTTAATGACACCTTTTACTTGTCCGTTTAATTTACATATTACAACAATAGTTTCGCTTGAAGCCTTCTCAGCGGATAGTTCGAAAGAGACCGCACCCTCGGCTTGTCATACGACCTGGTGGATTAATGAACTTTACTTAGAAATTAATTGATAGAATAAAAATGATTGTTTAAACAAATTGAGACAAGTTTTTGAGTACGCTAAGAAATTTCGAATTAAATGTTATAATACAAAATATTTTAAACTAATTAAATTATAAATTATATTTTTAGTATTAAATTAATTTAATATAATTAAATTATAGATTACAGTTTAGTATTAACTAAATAAAAGTTAATATGTTTGTGTGTGGGATAAGGCCTGGTTCTAGTGAGGAGGAAGAAGAAGAAGATGTGATGGATATACTTCAGGTCTAAATATAAATTATCGGGAAAATCATTACTCAAATTTTAATTTTAGTTAGTTCCAACATCTACCTATAAAATGGGGTTTATAATAATTTTAGAAAAGAAGAGAAGAATGCGAGCGCAAAGCAAGAAGAGGGGAGATGGACCCCCGGTTGGAGTTCACCTTCCAACTTCTAATAGACGGCACTGGACTTCCTCGGCACGCTATAATGGACCATGTCTTCGAAGGAAATATGGTTAGTTAGCACCTATAGATTGGTCCAAAAGTTTAACTCAATAGTTCCCTCAATTAAATATATTTTTTTAATTCTTTTATAGTTAGATGACATCAATCAACTATTCTTGCCTCACATGCGGAACAAACTCCTCTGGTACTACCAAGATGTGGAGGAAGTGGAGCAGCGACCACCAGCTGAAGGCACCAAGCCACGGCAGCAAGGACAGGGCAAGCAGCCGCCACCTTTAGTGACTCTGAAGAAGAAACTGTTTCTGTCCGACGGCTGGGACGTTAGATTCACGGGTGTATGCATTTATATGTTTCGAATTAACGTCAGCAAACAACTACCTGAAGAAGGTTTCCATAAAGACCTGTAAGTACAAACTCTGTTGATCATAAACACTGAAGTTACACAATTGAAACGTTACACAGGGGAATTATACAGGGGAAATGTTTTGGTTAGGGACGCATCACTTACAAGAAGTGCCGCCTCCCTCACTGATCTCCAACTCAGTCCTTAAGCAAGGCCTTTGGGGCCGACTTCAAATAGGAGGACTTCTATACCCCACCCATATCCATACACCAAGATAAGGGCTTATTCATTACTTTAAATGTAATTAAAAAAAATGTATTGGTTTGGTCACCAATCTGCAATCTTGAAATTTATAGCACATTTTTTAAAACATGTGTGCCATGTTTTTTTTTGATTTTTTGCCATGTAATTTAATTAAATACCTTGTTTCAGTTTCTGCGGCATTCTAAACGCGGATAAGGTAGGTTTGGTGACAGCTATAGAGCGGGTGATGGAGCACGTGTACATGAGCGCCCTGGCACACCCCAGCAGCGACGGTGATGAGGACGAGACAAGGTTCCCCATCGTGAAGAACCAGCTGCTACCCGGCCTGAGGTCGTTTTGCAGCGCGTTAAAAGGTGAGGCAATTCATTGAACAAAAATGTATAATTATAGCTGTTATAGTTATTAGATACCTATATGAATATTATGTAAATAATTGTAGAATCCGTTCATTCTTCGTGTTTGTGGCAAAATTAAGTTAATTAAATTTCTGCTCTATCGTTTTAATTATTTTGGAGTAGTTTGTGAAAATCTATCGGTTGATCGGTGCTTTTATTTTTATTAGTGTACCTACTATATTAGTACTTACTTCCAATTTGCACAATAAAGTGATGTTAGCAATATAAGATAAGTAAACGATGTTACATAATTAGATACTTTTGATCCACGTGAAAGAGTTTCCATTGAAATGAAGAAATTTATGCGCTTTTTACACTAAAGTACTTAATTTTTTAGAGTTCTTTATATTCCTAATATAAAATAAACCTTTGTTTTACGTAATTATATCCATCAAAATATTTTTTCTGAATTTATTCTCGATTTGTATTTATTTCGATAGTTTGTGAGGATGTCTGCAATCAAATAAACTTGTTCGATGACGGCCAAGCCCACATGGTCGCTGTGCAAGATCCTAACGAGTTGAAAGAAATGACGAAGAATGCTAACACGATAACCATGCTAGAAGAACGGGTGAATGAATGGATAAAAAGGATTATGGAGGTAGGACAGATTCTCCAAACGTAAGCGGTAGATTTCTGCGATGCAAGAAGTGATAAATAAATACCTTACATTCCTTTTAGTCTAGATACTTTTGAAAAATCGGTAATCTAGTTAAGTCACGTCACATGTAGTGGTCAAGATTTAATATGTATAAGGAATTCAGTTAGAAAATAGTTATTGCAAACGTCAAGTACATATAAAAATTGAATTTTGCTAAGATTTTTCCTTTTTAGATTCTAAGCGAGAGCGAACAACTCCGCCGTGAAGTGGACTCCAGTGGCCCACAGGACGAACTCGAGTATTGGAAGAAGCGAGGGGCTCAATTTTCTCAGCTAGTGTCTTATCTACAAGTTAGTAACAAAATACCATGACTTACATAATATCAATGCTGAAAAGAGGGTAGATGTATGCCTTTAGGAGTAGTGGGGTCTCACGAACAATATGCGGTGCTTCTGAAGGTTTAAAACACAGAACTTGGTCACATTGGTGATTATTTTTGGAGAAGAGTGAATTTCGAATAAAATTATTTAATTTGAATCTACGTTTAATGGATACAAAACGTACACGTACAGACTTCAAACGTATTGTTGGGTCGGGTGTAGCTAATCTTACTTATTAATATTATAATTCTAAATGGAGTTATAGACGGACGAACGGTCAGACGGTCGGATGGATAAATAGATGGATGGAACGAATCCGCGGGCAAAAGCTAATAATATAATAAATAAAAGAATCTAAATATGTTGCGCTTATTTTTCATCAAATCAATCAATTTTGTATCATTATTGGAAGGTGGTATAACTCTTTGTGGTTCGATTCCGGCGGCACAATCACCACACTCATTACTGCCTTATAACAATAATGTCAAGCGCTGCTGTGTTCTGGTCTGAAGGGCGTGGTAAGACACCTATCTCAGGCATTCCAACTTAGTCCTTATGGATCAACGCGTCTGGACTGCATGCTCATTTGCTACTTCTAAAGTATAAAAAACAGTATAAGTAAATAATTTGCCGAACCAATTAATACTTTCATTTCAATACCTGCGTAAAGAAAAAATAGCTTCTAATCATGGCCCAGTTATTATTTTATTATACATAAAACTAAAGATCAGGATAAAGTTTACCATTGACGTTCAAAAAATAATCTGTAATGTATCTACTTTGAATAAAATATTTTTGATTTGTATTTTAAACTTACCAATTCGTTCTTCTAATTTTTAACCAGGATAATGAAGTCCAGCTAACACTGACCTGTCTACAACTAGCCAATTCGAAGGTGATCAAACTATGGCGCGATACTGACCACAAGATCACCTTTTGCTACAACGAAGCCAAGGACAACGCAAAGTTTATCCAGGCTATGGAGAAGTGCTGCCACTCCTTGTACCTC
Source organism: Astraptes brevicauda (assembly GCA_018252015.1). NCBI lineage: Eukaryota > Metazoa > Arthropoda > Insecta > Lepidoptera > Hesperiidae > Astraptes > Astraptes brevicauda. The sequence continues at coordinate 4,487 of DWPW01000161.1, forward strand.
GATGACCCAGTGAAGATCAAAGACTCCATCCTGAGCTTGTTGCAAACCGTGCGCTTAATACACAGCGTCTCTCAGTACTACAATACTTCGGAGAGAATATCCTCTTTGATGGTTAAGGTCAGTATACGAAAGTTGTCGAGCATTAAGTTAGAATGAGTGTTATTTACCTGGTATGTCTTACAGATACATTTGCTTCACTAACTATAGACGATAAAAATAATAAAACCCTAGAAACGTAGAAATCTTTATAGTATATCTATTATTGCGTTTCATTGTCTAGCGACGAACTAGGTAAGGTGCGGTTATGTTCGGTACGTGTCACCCGGTCAATGCAACTAAAATCAATCTATCATTACACGAAATGTAAAGATTTAACGGTAGACAATCAAATCTCATCCGATTTCTTACTGTTTCCAGACTGGAATTTCTTGTCGATAGATTTTCTAGCTCGGATAAAGAACCTACTCCTTTTTATTACTTTTATTGTTTCTTTGTTTCAGATAACTAATCAAATGATTGAAACGTGTAAGCAATATGTGACCTGTCGATTTAAAGAAACTATTTGGTCACAAGAGCGTGATCTTGTTCGGGACAAGCTCATACATTGCATTAACTTAAACAAAACTTATAGAGATACATATATTTTCGTTAAAAATCAACAGTTTTTACCTAACACAGAGCAGTTCAGCTTTTCCGAAAATTACGTGTTCGGAAAATTCGACACCTTTTGCAAGAGGCTGAATAAGATAATATCTATGTTTGATTTGATGGACGACTACAACCATTTGTTTGAGAAGAGAATGGAGGGTTTGCTTTTAGGAGAAGGTATGAAAGGCTAATCATTATATCCGTGCCGCATTAAATTTAAAATTAATTTAAAAGAAATTTCAGACGTACTAACTTGATAACATTGAGCTGCTGTTGTTCTGATTTTTTTTCTACGAACCAGTGATTTTTTAAAGTAATTCATAGGTTCACAGTAATGATCGTTATTTAGTTAATATTTCGTAACATGTTTCATATTTAAGGAACCTACCTATAATATATAACATGTACGTGTAATACTTACATAATTTAAAAACGCTACCGATGCTGTGGTTATATTTTATCTGTGGTTGCCGGCGTTGCCGCCAAACGTAATATAACGCAGTTAGAGCAATATTGGTTTACTGTTCACAGACGTGGTGACTAGCCAACAAAGACAAGCCCCGCAAAAACCTTCTTTTTTAGTCAAGGCTAATATCTGCATTTAGAGATAATATGCCCATAATAGCTACATAAAATAAAAATAAAAAGTTTAGTAAAATTATCATAAATCATAAAGTAAAACGGAACTTTTCATTAAAATACGATTAGGTGCATACAAACTTAAGTGAAATAAATATGTTATTACTTTCATTAATATTTTAAAGATCTTGAAGACGCTATGCACACATTTGAGCAAGCAAAGAAAGCCGTGACTACCTGCCAGTACGACTATTTGGATTATCGTAACAATGATTTCGACAAGGACTATCAGGCTTTCGAGGAAAAGACGAACGCATTGCGCGAATCCATCGGCAATACTATCGAAGTGAATTTCGCGAGCGTGTGGGAAACCCCTCAGGGGATTAAATTCTTGACTAGATTTGAGAAGGTAGGTTGATTTGGAGTGTACAAATATTTGGTATATTTATATATATGAGTCATTATAATGATAGAATTGCCCAACATAACTGCCTTAACTAATTTCATATTGAGTGGCGATAGCCTTGCGCAGTAATAATACTCTATTATACTAATGCGTTACAAATAATACTAAGAGATTCAAAATATACAAATCCGAAGAGAATAGATAATTGTACTATGGTAGTAAGTAAGAGTGAGTATTAAACATATTACAATAGGTACATATTTACGAATAAATAACAAATTCCTTTCAGGTTAGTCAAAAAATACAAATAACAAAACTCAGTGAAAAATACGAACGAGTATTGAAATATTGTGAGAAGGAAGTGGACAAAATAATGAAGATGTTTAAAAGACAGAAAGACGACCCTCCGTTACCGAGGAACTACTCGCCAGTTGCAGGCGAGTGACTGCTTGTTTTCTTGTGTTAAAAATAAGATGTAGGTACTTCATGCTAGTTTGCTATAAAATATACAAACGAGTGGATCGAGTAGGAATTTCTCTTTTAAGCCATTATGTCGCGCGATATACAAGATTTGAGCAAAATCACATAGATTTATGGTAAAGGTGCTCTAATGAACATGATGATAAAAAAACTCTTTAATTTCACCCTAAAATCGGAACATGAACATAGCATCACTGATACTTGTGCTTTGTAATGCGCAATGCAGGAATATATTAGGGATGCATTTGCAATAATAGGGATCGGAATCGTGGAATACTTTTCCAGAGAGAAATTTCTATATTTAATTGTTATTTTAGAGATTTTTTCAATACCTACCCAACGTTGTATAAGGGCTAAATAAAGCAAGATGAATTGGTAATTTTTAGAATCGGACAGAACAAGAAAATGCACACTTTAAGCTGTAATTGTAATAATCCTTTAATATAATACTACGTATGGTGTTCTATGTCGCTTTGACCAGAGGGGTTGGGGTCGCACAATAGGGATGCAAGCCACTGATGTTTCGCCATGCAATAACAAAATAACATTCAATTGAATTCTACTTTAACAATTTTGCATCAGTATTTAAGAAAAGCATCATGCATTTTTTACTTGGCTAAAATCGAATTTCTTCGTCATGCAGGCTAATGAAATTGTTTAAATTCGGTCATTTTGAATATATATTTTTAAAGAGTTCAATGATAGAAATATGCAACTTAGTAGGCCTTGCTTGCCTCCGTGCACCAATGTACAACGTAACAATGTATCCGGGTACCTAAGTTGAATGTGTCTATTAAACTTTTAAATTCATTCCACTCACCTATGAGTGGCAACTGCTGCCAAAGGAGATAATGATTCCTATAGAACATTGGCGTTGTTTAGCACAAACCATATTTAATAAGATCCTACTCACCCATCAGACTTAACAAGATATATGTAGGTAGGTATGTATCAATTTCAGATAGGAAGGTTTCTTTATGCGCCTTTCTACATAAACAGATTTTCGAACAATTCGACCAGATTGGATAATCAAGTTGTATTGTCTAGAGGCATGACTAATTCGAGATGGAACCGGCCGATTTTAATGACCATATTCATTCATCCTAACGCAACGTGAATGAGTAGTAGTAGTAGTAATTTTAAGGTAGAACGCTTTGTAGTTCGACTTCGGCGGCACAACCGCCACACCTATTTCTGCCTATTAACAACAACAATACACGTTGCTATTTTCTGGTTTAAAAGGTGTGCTGAGTAAGATATACCTGTTTATCCGGTTTTTTTTACGCTAACGAGTTCGCAGTCCACCTGATGGCAAGTGGCCACTGCCGCGCATGGACATATGTAATAAACCCCAGATAAGATCAAAGTCTTACCTAAGGTTGACCACAGACACGTTGATACTCCTGAGGAATAAGTTGTAACGCCTCATATAAGTATGTCTCCCTTACCACACCCTTCAGACCAGAACACAGCAGCGCTTGACACTGCTGTTACTAGGCAGAAATAGGTGTGGCGGTGGTGCCGCCGGACTCGAACCACGAAGAGCCATAGAGCTACCACCTTTCACCGTTTGCTACTTCCTCTATAAAACTGATCAGGTCGCATCCAATGGTCGCGGTGCCTGATGCACAACATGACTGAGACAGTGGAGAACGTGTGCGCGCACCCGGTGCTGCGGTCGCTGCCCACCGCCGCTGACATGAAGCGCAAGTACGCGGCCACTCGCTCCCTCATACACAACTACGAGGAAACCATGCGAGCTGTTTGGATGAACCAGAACGTGAGAATGCATGCGGAGACATTGATTTGCTAGCTTCTTTATGCAGCTTAAAACATCCGGCACATGACCACATAGCATTGCTGTTGATAAACTGCTGCACCAAATCTGAATATACCTAAATCGTAATTATCCCATTTTTCTCCACTTTTTAAAATAAGACGGATTCAAGTTCGATTGGTAGATTTCACGCGCTGTTCAAACTTAAAATCTCAAGAATAAGTTGTTTCGCTACAAGTTAAAGCAAGCAGTATTTTTTATAAGTATTTAAAAAACCAACTGAAACTTCGGGATGTGCGTGCGTATCTGACATTTGAACTGTATACCAAAACAGTGGGAAAACTAAATTCATATCGTCTTTACGTAATACCTACAAGATTGTTACAATCTATTTTTGGATATTCACATTCACATTTTTGATATTTTTGTAAAGTACTTATCACAAAAAAGTAAAACATTACATAGATTTTTTTTAATTACCGAAGTATCAAACGAGCATGAGGCCCACCTGATGGTAAATGGCCACTGCCGCCCATAGACACCTGTGATCAACCCCAGATAAGGTCACAGTCCTGCCTGAAGTCGGCCACAGATGCGTTGCTACCCCTGAGGACTAAGTTGGAACGCCTCGAATAAGCATGTCTCCCTTACCACAACACAGCAGCGCTTAACACTGCTATTATTAGGCAGAAGTAGGTGTGGCGGTGATGCCGCCGGAGTCGAACCACGAAGGGTTCTGCCACCTTTATTAGACATAATATTTAATAGCATCAGCCGTTGACGACATCATTTCATTTTAAGTAGAATTAAATCGATCATCTAGCCAACATCGATTGCAACAATATTGAGTAACTGAGAAGCTTATTGCGTGCTAAAGTTCATGAATGTATCAGAACTTCGGTTTGCTTTCAGTTATGGGACGCAGACGACTCCCTTAATAACACTTTGCTCAAGATCGACGTGTCGGGTCGTATATCTGTGAACCTAGACCACACTATTCGGCTATTGATACGGGAGTCAGATTGTCTCGTGAAGATGGGTGTGGATTTGCCAATTGTTTGTCACTCCTTGTATGCGAAAAAGAATTATTTCACCCTCGTCAATGATTCTCTACAGGTAAGTAGTTCAAATATTTACGACTGCGTCAGATGGAGGATATTTTTGCGAGCATATGTACTTAAGTATTAATGTGTTTATGTCCAATTGACATCTCAAATACCCGTACAGATTTTTTAATTAACATTTTTTTAAGGCGATATATAAGACTTATTTTGCGAAATCTCCTTTTTGAAATATTATATGATCGTGAAATAGCGTATTATATTCACCGCAATAGCCATACCATATGATTACTAAGGGAGTGACAACCGTACTTAGACACTAATGAGCTGAGTACACTTTTTACATTTTAGTTTCTTTTGGAGGACTACTTAAATACCGTTCGTCGAGTGAAATTAGAAGTACGACCTCTCTTTCTGCCACAAGTCGTTCGTCTATCTTCTCTCCTGCTCCCCGGCTTACGTACCGTCTTCTGGACAAGCGAAACGTGGAAAGACTTCATAGATCGTGCCAATGCTGCCATAAACAGCTTCGATGTACTGGTAACCAGAGTACACGACATATACAGTAACAGAATCATTTACATGCTTACGGGGATGCAAGAAATCTCATTAATCACGTTACCAGGTAAATTATCATGAGAACTGTCACCACTTATACCGTTAGCATGTGTAAACAGTCTGTACCAAATTCCGCGCTCCCCTATGTTTTGAGAGCGTGATATCGAGCAAAGTCCCTGCGTTATGGGTGTTACAGTTTAAATCTCCCGATGCGTCGACGGACACGTTTTGATCCTGAGCAAATACAATCATTACAACGGTACGCCCGATGATTTATCTGCCTGCAGAAGTGTAGACACGATTCGAAACGCTTCATACCTTCACGTCTAAATGGGCTGTTCTTGATTAATCTCAAACTACGTAAATTATGTATCATGTAATTTTAGACATCGAGTATGCTCAATTAGCAAACTAATTTCCCTGCCCTAACTGTATGTTAATTGTACCTACTAATTGGCGTATTTAATGATTCAGATCGCTGCTAAATATGTTATAAATAATAAGGTAGGTGCCTATTAATATTGAATTTATAATGACTATCAGAGGTTTCAAAATGCTTACCAACTCATTTAGACGAATCAGAAACAAAAATGAATATTTACGATTAAATGTAGTCTCTTCTAGGCCAACTAATCTACTTATATGTAAATTTCGAGTAAACATTGTAATATCTTTCTAAACAAAGGCGAGAGAGCGTCGGAGAGCATACAGGAAGTACACGTACAGCTTCTTTGTTGCAACGTTTCAATATTGTGCACACAACCCCTTTGTGGGAAACCAATTACAAGAAGTAACGATCTCTTTGAACGAAATTGCGTAGACTAATTTTGAGCCCATAATCTTTCCCTTTTGATACAAAGGTTGTGAGCAGGTTTACTATAAAAAAAAAATATGTGAGTATTTAAGTTTAGTTTGCAAACACACCAATAAGATAATTGAGGTAGGTACTATTTTTAATTATATATTTGGCTTTTCAAAATTATTAGGTGCGTAAGTAGGTAAGAATTTACGTCGTCTGCGATTTTGTGGCATTTCATTACATTCCGTAATAACATAAAAGTTATTTACACGATGTTATAATAACTTAACTTTTAGGTATTAATCATGACACATAAAGCGAATGTCTTAGCCCTCATACGCGTAGTGACTCGGTAGGTAATTATAATAAAATAACTCAAATATTTAGGGACAAATGAATGCATCCATCCATTTGGCCTTTGAGGACAACTACTGGAATCTTCCATTGGTGGTATTTTTTTCAATAGTTACAGCACCTGGCTGGAATGTTGATCACCGAAGTGGGTGGTGATGTTACACAAGACTGCTATTGCCCAGACCATCTCGTGATTTTTTTCCCTGTATCCTATCCTACAACATCCACGGGAAGTGGTGCTCTCCACGAGAAGACAGAAAGTGGTGTGGTTGGGGAGGGGGTACTTTTAATCGTAAAGAATAAGTATTGGGGAGGGGGTGGGTTCAAAACCGACACACGGCACTACAGACAAATTACATGATATTAATGTACCTACCTACCCCCGTAAAACGTATAGCGTTCACGCATATTCTCCCCCTACCTATTGTTTCGGACTTCATTTGCAGACGAATATTATTTGATTACATTTCAGAAGAGACCCCCTGGTCAGTGGACGAGTTCATTGAACATGTCGAATCCGGCTGCCGGTGAGTACGCAATATACTGTTGGCATGTAACAATTATGTTTTTGACATGAACGTTTTAGCAGAACTAAATTGAACTATGATTTAATTAAATCTACCCCTTTGTAATTTTCCCCGTGCCTCGCTTTATCCATATTGCACGAGGGAATTTCAACTATATTGACAGGTTACGAACAACGGCTCTAATGTGGTTTGGATTCAAAAGCAAAATAATGCTTTGTGAAAAGTAAATTCTTCACAGAATGCTATATGAACATAATTATAATCTACCAACACGTTGCAGTGTTCTTATTATGTGGAATAAAACGAAAGAAACACCATAAGATACATCTTTTCCATAAGTATATTTTTATAACCTACTAACTTAAGTTAACGAAGCATATTGAGCTGGAAGCATTTTCAAATCAGAGAGATTTATCGTATTAGCAACCTTTTTTTGAAGTATATAGGCTTAAGCATCTCAGTCTTTTATGATGATCTGAAAGGAACGTAATTAAGTATCGTACTTAGCTAGTAATTTTTTTTTTTGTAAATTCGATCTGGTAGTTGTATACCTGAATTAGAAAAGGTGTTCCGTTAATAAGCCGAGAAGAAAAAATTAAGAAGTAAATTATGTAATACGAAATATAGTAAGCAATTGAGTATTATCATGATCACAGAACAAAACAAATTTATGTTGATAAAATTTATAAATACCTAATACAATACAAATGAATATTATTCGTGCCCACTAAAATTGCAATTGAGTACAGGAACGCTTGTGTGGAGTTGAACCGCAAGAGTTTGATGGTAGAGGAGGCTGTAGAAGAGGTCCTCGACCTTGTAAAGAAGGCTGCTCAGCAAATAAGACCTACGGAAATCAACCCTGATTTCGAGTTCCTAATAGCAGAAGGTACAACTTTTTAATTTTGCCCTTTTTTATAATAATAAAGTAGCAATATGGCATGTTGTCCACCTTAAGTGGCCTGTGCCGCCCATGGGCTGTGATAAACCTCAGATAAGATTAGAGTCCTGACTAAGTTCAGTCACAGATGCGTTATCACCCTTGAGGACTATGCTTGAACTCCTTGGACAGAATAACATTGCTTATAATAACAGGAATATAAGGTTAACGTTAGATATTTTTTTATTACTTCTACCTGCTTGTAAAATTCTATATATGTTGCAAGCTTTGTAAACAAATATTACAAAGTGGCTCAAGAACCCCCATTAAAAAAATATTTATCGAATTGAGATCCATCCGTGATCTAATGATTTTTTTGGGAGCATACAATTTCAGAAACAGGAGGTCCGAATATCATGGCCATTACTTTTATAAAATCTCAAAAAATAGAATTATTTTTTGTTTCACGTGCTTTCAATTTACCTTATTTTGAAAAACCAGAATCATACGAGAATCAGAAACAAAAGCGTAAGAGAGATTATCTACATGAGCGCGTCGTCATCGAGTAAATAGAGTCGAAATATTGATCTAGTTCCAGGTATCAAACTGGACGGCGGCGTTGTCTCCCAGGTTTTAGGCGTATAAAGGGAGCGAAACGATAGGGTGCACTAGAAGTTTAAAGAACCATAGGAATTTCACTATACTTAATTTTGCATCGCTCTTAAACCTCAGATATCTTAAAATTGTTTATTCCATATTCTTAATTGGCAATGCCAGTCTTAGTATTAAATTCTACCTCATAGAGTCCATATTAATAAAGTATCTATCTCCTACTTTTCGTACAATGTAGAGTTAATATTGACACAGTTGAAAGAAAACATCGTGAGGAAACCAACACTCCTGAGAGTTGTAAAAAAAAACCTCTCAAAAATGTAAGATAAATAATATATAAGCCAATACGTGCTTGACCAGCGTGCTAGACTATTACAAAAAGTCCTATCACTCTGATCGGAGACCCGTGCGCGGCTGTAGGACAAATATGAGTTGACGATGATTGACACAGTAATTTCGATTAATCTTGTTAGCTTGTAATTAATTACAATATTATAAAAAATAGGAGATAAATCTGTTTAAGGCTTTGATGTGTGTATAATTTTAACAGATGACACAACCACGGGAAGCGGGGCAGCTTCAACGCTAAACGAGTCGACGAGCAGCGGGCAGCAGGAC
>DWPW01000162.1:0-13772 GCA_018252015.1 Astraptes brevicauda
CAATACCTCCAGGTTACTTACCGTTTCTTAATAATGATACCATCTTAATTAGCATATAGCACTATGATAAACAAATGTAAAAGATAATAAACCATCCCCCACTGTTAAGTGGGTGGTTCGGTACATAACGCGTCGTTTTACGAAGCAGATGGTCGACCTCCAGGCGGTCGGCCGTCGGTCAGGCCAGGGAGTTCCCGAGGGAACTGTCGCTCCCAGATGATTGATGTAGGGGCGTGATTACCTTTAGGTGTGCATGTGGTCCGACCACCGCCTGCTCATACATTGAAAGTGCGAGCTGGATTGTGTACTCCTGGACCGTTTCAGTCATAAATTTTTTTTCAGGTAAAACGAGGCCAAATAGTAAACGTTCTATACAGAGAGAACGACTGGGTGTATGTCATAGTAGCGGAGTCCCGTAGAGAAGGATTTATCCCACACTCGTACTGTGCACCGTGTGAGCACCACGATCTGAAGAAGAAACTGCCGCGGAGTCGGTCGCCGACGGATTTAGCGCATAGGGATGTATCACAGTGAGTAACATTCGTATGTCTTTAATATAATAGAAACAGTAAACAAACTTGCAGCCCACGTGATGGTTAGTGACTTAGGATTGTGTTTTTATGATTTGGAAGCAGGAAACGAGCATGCAGTTCATGTCATGGTAAGTGACTATTGCCGCTCATAGATATCTGAAATCAACACTAGTTAAGATAGGAGTCCTACCTGAGGTTGACAACATGAGTTGCTACCCCAAAGAAATAAGTTGGGACTCCTCGGAAAAGTATGTCTCCCTTACCACACCATTCAATCCAGAACACGGCAGTGCTCCTGCCTAAAAACAGCAGCGTGTTATTAGGCAGAAGTAGGTGGGGGTTGGTGCCGCCGGATTCGAACCCCGAAGGATTCTACCACTTTTAAAAGTAGATATTGGTATTTTACACTTATAAAAATTTACAAAGAAAAATATGAAAGTACTTGAAGGTTATGAATTAAAAATATATACTCTTGACATGCCCTTACCCTTAAAATATGTTTTCCCAATTACAGATTATCACTGTCAGATGGAGCAACAAACGATGGTCACTCAGAGCTAGGTAGCGAGGGCGAGGCATGCCCGTTTAGCAAGGATCCTTCTGGACGTTATGTCGTCTTATACACATTCACTGCGAGAGACGAGAATGATGTTGATGTGGAACGCGGCGAATTTGTTACAGGTAATGATCAGTATTGTCACGGTAATGGTATCTACACAGTATCGTAACTCGGCCTTGTCCTTGAATTATATACCTACAGACGCGCCGGGCGAGAGTTTGCGTTAAGGCTACCCGCCTGGAGTATTTTAATTACATCTGCATACCTACTTGACTTTCTTTCTAGTTTTTAAATGTAAATATTATATTTTTTATTTAAACAAATGAAATTCATGGTAAATTATATATAGAAGTGTTGAATAAAAATGCTTTAAAACCACACACTGCCCGCTCGTCACTACGGCACATTCGCGACTGTTCGCATACCGAGTGCATACCGAAATCGAGGCGCGTGGGTATAAGTTGCGTTTGGTGCGTTTGCGAAGATAGAATATTGTATAGATACTAATACCGTTGTATTGTATACAAAGTATTGTACATAAATACCACAGTAAGATTTGATAGTAATGCAATAGTCAATCTATTGGCTGCAAACCTGGAATGTATGTAAAGATTTTATCCAACCATGCTACCAAACCTATAATGGAAAGCATCCTGTTTTAATATATGAGCTCGCCTCCTATCTACAGATCAAGGGCTACAAACTAATTAAGCGGACTGCTGATTGGTATAAATAGTACTGATGCTATGCTGGATATTGGAGCATTATTATTAGCAAAGTATAAAAATTTGGTTCATTTATGTATAATGTTTATTCTTTCTCTTTAAGTATTGAATAGAGAAGACCCAGATTGGTACTGGATTGTGAGGAGCGACGGACAAGAAGGATTCATCCCATCTGGCTTTGTGTATCCAGCAGTAGTGCAAGGTATGGTTATTTAATAACCTAAGTCTTAAAAGCTTATACAAATAAAGGTGTTACATACAGATTTTCTGTAAGCTCATTCATTCTGAAGATAATAAGCCAGAGTAGATAGTGTGATGTCCCATTACATTACATAAAAAAATTGTTATTTAAAAATAGCTTTTTGAAATTAGTGTAGTCTTGATCGTATCGAAGTTATTAGAATATTAGAACTAGCTTAATGCTGAGATACATATGTTTATTACGATTGGATGTTATGATTTTCAATAGTCAATGTATATTATTTCTCCAGATATGGCTTAAAACACCACTATGCCTCAATATCAACATCATGATCGTTAGAATCACATCGTTATTTACTTTTAAATCATTTCTGATTATTTTCAGCCACCCAGCAAGACAACCCCCAACCGATACACTCTCCACCAACAACAAATACAAATACATTGCTTGCCAACAACAACTTGAACAATACAGTGCAACAGGACAGCGATGGCCGCTATCATGGCACAGAACTAGTCATGCTTTATGATTATAAGGTAAGTATTGTATGGAATTTCTTTCAATTACATTTAATCGTCACTTGCTGAATGCTCATCATGGTCTTGAATGTTAACATTTGTCATAATGTACTCAAAATTATGTAATGTATCAGTAAATTGTATGTAAGGGAGATACTTTTCCAAGGCTTTTGAACATGGTCCTTAGGTCTTAACAGGCAGGAAGCATCACATGTGTGACCTTACCTATCTAAGACTAAACTTATCTTGGATTTATTGCAGATGTCGAAGAGTACTTGTGGCCACTGGCCACTTATCTTGAGATGGAGTGCATGCTCCTTTATATTCCGTATTTTTAATAATAATAACTCGTAATGTGGTAAGACATACTTATCTGAGGCGTTCCCTCTAAGTCCTCTGGGGTAGCAACACACTTGTGATTAAAATCAGGTAGGAATAGTCTTATTTCACCGGTGCGTTCCATTGGTGATCCTGGGTTCCTCCTGCAAGCGCTGCAGAAGGCCACGAAAGGGGTTTTAGTAGATAGAAATCCCACATACCCAGCAGTCTCGCCCAAAGATTTGGCGTGCCTTTTGAAGGTTTCCTCCCTCAACAAAAAAAGGGGTAGTCTTATCTGAGGTTGGTTACGTATGTTTGTTTGGCATTTAAGTGGTCACTTTACCATCAAGTGAACTGCTTGCTCGTTTGCTACTCCCATGTTATTAAACAATTATATATGTATAATACGACAAACTGACAGACCCAATTTGACCACTTCCAGGCACAAGCTCCCGACGACCTTTCAGTGAAGCGCGGAGAGTGGGTGTACGCGGACCTGACGCAGCAGACGGTGGAGGGCTGGCTGTGGGCACACGCGCCCAAGTCGCGGAGATCCGGGTTCATTCCCACCGCGTACGCCAGGGCACCGCACACAACGTCGCTGTAGGCCACCGGTTCTCAATGTACAGCAGTGGCTCCCAATCTTTAACTAACTGTTAAATCGTTAGACGATGACGATAATAATAATAGCATACGCAACTTTTCATTTGTGACTAGTTCAATTTCATAAAATTCTTCTGGGATCATGTTTTAGAGCTAAAATACAGTATCTACATTGACCATAAACAGCAGTTATTAGTGCTTTAACAATCAAGTGTCACTCACACGCTAACATATTATCAATAAGATAATATAATGTTTGTGTGGACTACAGGCTTATTATCGCGCATTGATATGTGCTGCTCATAACAATAAATGGCACTGTATAGTGTGTAGGTATGTTAGGATCAGGAAATATTCAAATTTAATTTGAATAAATTGTATTGATTAAAATGTATTTGTAGAAAAATGTGCCAATAATAAGAGTACAACATTTAAATAACTCATTAATTAGTATTTTAGCATATAAAATTTCAGTAAAATTATTAAGTTCCGAAAGCCGATTTTGCTTTAGTATCCTTTTTTATTAATACTTGTATGTACATTCCACTATGTGTTAGAAAAATTAATAATTCCTAAATTGTCTATTGTATTATGAAATATTTTAAGCCTATGTTTACTTGAACTTACATTTTACATCACAAAGATTTCTACATTTATTGTATAATTAGGTAATCGTTCGCGGATAGGTGATAGCAATGTATGTAAAATATAATTTACTTAGTCTTCCTTAGTGTACACGTCTTAATATTGAGAATATGTAACGCTATTAAAAATTGCATTTATGTAAAATAATATCCGTCCAAATTCGACTGATTTGACATTGCGCTTTGTATTTTTTATATTCTTTTTTAACTATTAATACTTAGACGTTAGTAAAATAAATTTTTTAAATATACCAACCTTTGTTTCATTTTTACAAGTGTCACTAAATGCTCTAATACATAGATATATTACTCTAATAAGATTCAATTATCAACAAATTTTGTATGTGACAAAATTTTATTATATAAGCAGTTAATTTACTTTTGTGTATTAAGTAATACATTTTATAATAAATACCATTCATATTTACTTAGTTCTGAATATGGGAAAGTTTAAAATATTGCAAGTTAAAAAAATCTTTAACAAACACTATTATTTTTAATTTATTCTATAAATTATTTAACATGATCTTCTCTACTCTAAAAGTAAATTCCTCTTCTTTTGTTTAGCCTGTTTTTTAATATTGTCCTTAATTTCCCAATCTTCCAACTGTTTCTCTACCTTCTTTATATCCTGTTCAGTTACTGTTAATGGAAGTTGCAACTCAATTTGCTCACTCCTAATAAACTTGAGAGCTTCAACCTTGTCTTTCAAGAATGGACCTTGTTGACTTTCTAGAAGATTCTTGTATTCATCGAGTTTCCCTTGGCATATGTCATCACAGTGCATCTCTGTTAACTTACGTAAGGATTCCTTGCGGGAAAGCTTGTGGAATGACCTGGAACAATAATCAGTTATAAGATTTTTAAGTGAGTACATACTTCAAATACGTACATAGTTACATAATATTAATACTTACAAAATCTTTCTAATTTTAATTACAGAGTTAAATATATTGTACGTTTACAAATACAAATTCTGTTATGTACTTATGTTTTTTTAATACGGTTATATTCCGTGCCAACTTTTAGTCCACTCAGATGTTGTTTCGCTTTGTAGTTGCGCAGGGCACAGTCGAACATAAGCATAGACTCCATAACAATACTCACACATCTTCATATGGACGAGAGAGCATGCCCACAGGTCCCATGCTGCCTTTGACCGGCTAATTACTCATAATTTACTTAATGCGACGCAACTTGCTTCATATTCCGAGAGGACTTGAAGCTGGCACAGATTATACAAATGGTTTATTGGGTTTTGTGTCTACTTGACTAGCACTAATCCTACAATTATTAGTAATTAGGTTAAATTATGCAGTCTGACAATTAACAGCCTACTTCTTGAATACCACCTAATATAAAAAAAAAACTATAGTTACTTTACTTACTCAGGATGTCCTTTATATTCAATGTTCAATTTCTCTAGCAGCCATTCGAATTTCTTGTAGTCATATTGCCTTAAATACTTGAGAAGTTTCTTCCTTTTATCTATAAGCTCCTGGCATATTCTCTAAAAATTAATGGGTACATTAAATAAACACACTTGCCACAACCCTTTTTATGTCTCACTGCTGGGCACATGTTTTTTCCTATAATCAGAGGAGGCTTGTAGCGTACTCTAATGCACTTTAGATTAAATTATTATGAGACATTCCAATTTAGTTTTGACTTTGAGAAGCTTGTCTGAAAATCGCAATATAACTAACCTTAACTATCGTATTTCTTGGGTATTTCTCCAGTGTATCTTGCAAACAGCGTATAGTACCAGTCATTCTGGCAACTGAAAAAAAACTTACTGAATGTCTATGGAATTATATATTGCCTACATTGATTTTTTTATACTCTTTAACAATGTTTCAAGTTATATGGGCTGAAAAAACAATTTAAGTTTAAGATGAACAGGAAACCAACACTAATGACAACAGACATTATGAAATATGACTAAGATAACTATAAAAATAAATAAATTTGATGGGTCTATATGTACCATCAAAATAACAGTTTTTTACTTAATGCATACGAAAATATACATGGTAGCTATAATAAAAATACAATTAAAAAAGGTTTTGTCTTTGTGTGCGGTTGAACTAAATTTCTAAACAGCTGGACCGATTTTGACAGGACTTTCACTGGGAGATAGCTAAAGGTCTAAGGCATAACTAAGGTTACTTTAATTTTTGAAAAAAGCTTTAGCGCGCGCTCCACGGACATGCGGCGGCCGTCACGGGCAGAAATTTCAGTTGCAATTAGCCAGATATTAATGTATATCTCTTTTCACTTCTTTAACGTGGTTGAAACCGCAGGTATCAGCTAGTGTAAAATACAACCAGTCTAAATCAACAAAAAATAATTCCTGATCACTAGATCCACTAATATTAAGGCAAAATAATTTTGACATACTTCTAGTCTCTGCAGTATTCTCGTCATATTTATGTCTCCTGACTCTATCCATGAATTCCTTCTTGACAAGTGTCTTGTACTCTTTTTTGCCAAGAAATGCCACTGAAAACATCCTCTGTACTGGTTCTGGTGCACTGCAAAAATAAAATGGATATTTATTGTTAGTGATGGAAGAAAACGAGCATGAGTAACGAACTTACTGGTAGTATGAGAAATTACTGATAAATGATAAAGATTATTTGCAAACACTACATAACTATTATACACTTACCCAGTTAAAGATTTTTCTACAAGTTTAGCAAGCAGTAAAACCATTTAAATTTTACAAAATAAAGATATGGTGTAGCAACGCTTAGTAGCCTGTTGATTATTTTAATATATTTACTATCTTCACAAAAATGAATAGTAATTGGTATACTATTAGAAATATGTAGTTTCGTAATTTATAACCTATAGAATTAAAAAATGTTTCCTAATTCTTAAAATAATTACATCCAATATGTTACCTTTTGATTTCATCGCTTAAAGCGTAGTCCTCTCCTAGTGTGGTCTCCTGGATAGACGGAAGACTCTCCAAGTCACCAGATTTCTCTGGTTTGTACGCAGGAATATAAGGCGGCCGTACCCATTTAACGTCTACCTGCTGTTTTATTCCGCGCGTTTGGATTAGAGACGAAGTTATACGCCGCAGCATTGTACTTAGTAACGAATTTGGATGGTACAAATATTTCAGTTCGACACTTTTTCACGATTTCAATGGAATTATGTTTAATAAAAGAATACACATTAAACATGAAAGTGACACTGACAGTGACGTTTACCTATAAAAGTTACCAGAATATTTCACATATTTAATTATTTGAAACTAAATATCGATTATTTAATTTATCGATTATAAAATAAAAAAATACTTGTTTGACGTAACCGGTAACACTGAGCAATGAGGTTGGCGATAATCATAATGGACCGCACACTGTTCATGTGTTCTGTTGTATATGATTTATAAAAATATTAAGCTAGATGACTCGTATCAAAAGCAGCAAGAACTATGACAATTAGTATTTTAGTAATGAAGCACATGTTTCAACGATTACAGAAAATCAGTGCCTAAGGATGTAAAATAATAGATGAAAGTTTATATGTATAATTGGTATTTCACAGTTGAAGTATTAATCGATAGCACCTGTAGTACATTAAAATCAAAATATTGTATTTCTAAATTAATTATCTAATAAGTGTAAATATTATAATTTTCAAGGAATGAATAAAAATACGTTTTCATAACCACTCATTTATTTATTGCTTTCAGGAATATGAAACCTCAAACTTATATTACAGCTGTTTTGTACTAAATGTACTGCTCCATATGACTGTACCTAAAATATACACATTTATAATCAATATACCTTTTATATACGAATTTAGTGTGATTAAAAAAAATACAATAATATAAATGATGACTAAATAAAATAGATGAGACTTTTACATGTTTGCAAGCCTCATATTAAAACATTATACATACCACCAAATGTCAAATAATTTCTATATATATATTTTTTTAATTTTTACCACATGCAAATAGATTTGATTAGAAATGTTGCCAAAGTCGTAACATTTTTTTACTAAACCTGGACTTTGTAAATATTTCATAAAATAAATTACCATGCACCAATTAATTAATTTTACAGTATATAAATTTAAAGTACACTAATAAATAAACCATTGACTAAAGATATACACATACATTTTGTACAGATAACAAATTTCAATATAATGGAAAAATCCAGTATTTAACGAGCATTCCTACTTATCTAATAGAAAATCGAAACATATTGCACTTCTAAATGAGTAGTTGCTAACAAACATGAAATGAATTTATGGAATGTTTTGTGTTAACAATATTCCACAATCTATACATACCACATTACACTTGACGATCACGGCGACCGTAATCAATTTGGCGTGCAAATATTCTAATTCGGTCACTGTGATCTGTGAGGTAACGCCCTTTTAGAATACTACTTACCTATGAATAGAATGAATAATAAAAATGCACAAATGCCGTTTGATCGTACACGACAATCCTAAACTGTGACATTAATAATGAAAATAGAAATCTATGAAAATATCAATTAATTTACACTTCAAAGATAGAAGTCAAATCATTTCCAAGCCGAAAAAGGAATGCAAACCACAGCAAATTAAATTCCACTTACAAATCTTATTTTTATCTTATTTTAATACTGGACTTTATTTAGCAATGTAATCTAATTTTATGTTTATATCCCTATACAAATACAAAAATGTCTTTATTCAATCCAAACCTTAAACATAATCATATTTGGCCCTAGCAGTATGTTCAGTATAATACATACATTTCAATGTCCCATGAATAAAATATAGAAAATATCTGGTTGAATTGGGACTTTAATAGCCTGTATTTGTCACGTGAAACTGATAGTAATGCTTCTTTTATAAAAGTGGTCATTTTGTTCAACTTTAAAGCGACTATATTGGGAGAAACCTTTTAAGATCAAATGCACGTCTTTGTAGAATTTTCAAGGCTCGATGAAACAATACTACTGTTTTGACTCATTCGCGTAATATATGACCACTAAAAGTACATGGTGGATCACTCAAAAGATATCCAAAAGTTATCTGTTTTTCTCTGTATATATTATGTTATGTATGGAACCGGTAATAAAAAATATATAAATAAAACGATATTCAATTTAACAGATTACATTAATAATAAATAAATACTACGGGAGTCAACATCAAAATTAATTCTGTATGCTCATTAATAACACCACACATTCAGATTTATGTAAGAGCGGAAAACGATTTTCAAAAAGAACATAAATAAAAAAATGATAATTAGGAACAGCACCAAAAATAATAATCTGAATACATACTTATAACATCAATAAATCCTAAATAACCAATACCTAGAATAAACTTTTATTCATAGTATTTGTTTAACATTGAAATCCTGGTAACAAACTTCATTCCATACATTTTGGCACGACCAAGTAGTAAATTCTAGGTGAGTATGACTCTGCTATGAACGGTTCATATATCCGTGTCATATGATCAAGAGACAATGAGCTGTAGGTCAACTGCAATAAACAGCTCATGGCATATAATTGATACATCTGTATCAATTCAGTCTTTTCCTAGAGTTAGAACTTCGCGATTCCGAGTAAGTGAAGTACTGAATGAGTCTATGTATGAATATACGAAAGACTCAATTTATCTGTAAGCGGTTTCTCCGCTCAACTGAGCTAGAAATCACGCATTTATTGAGTTTATAGTGTCTAGATAATTCGCTATTTACTAGAAACTTATTAGTGACTTTCCATTATCCTTATTTAACAGGAAACCTCGAATAGTTTTATCTACATTTTAGATAACATTAGTTTTAATAATCATGTCGAAATAACGCCCCTTGCGACAAAACTTGATAGTATAATACTTCTGTGATTAATCTTAAAAGCAACTAACCATTCAGTACTAATGCTCCAATAAAATATTTATAATTAAAAAAAAGTTGACACCAAGAAAATATTTAAAGCGAACATGTTTACATGAATAATTTATTTACAATTACAATAAATATTCTAATATGTAGAAATTAATTACAAAAACGAAATTATATACAAGCGGAAAACAAGCCACACAAAGTTTGCTTTATTTATTTGTAAAGTTTGTGCTATGCAATGCACGCATATTTTTATCATTTTTAAATCCGTTTAAATTTGTGTAGAAGAACATATAAGTGTTCCTTTCTTTTTAAAGTCAACATTATAGATATAAATATTTTGAACCGATAAATACCAATACCTTTTCACACAAATAGGCACGAAAAAATGAAGCACCCCATATTTTTACTGACATTTCCTCTATTTATTTCTTCATTTGAGCGTTAAATATCTGTAACTTGGTTCAATAAAAATGTAAACAAAATCGCGGCTTACACTTACAAACGACAAGCGAGAAACATTACAAATGCCACTATTTTGTGTTACATTTTTAATAAGACAAGCTATACTTACAGAATAATTCAGGACTATGGCTGAATTTACATTATAAAGCATTTGAGACATAAGTTTTAAAAGCAGTATATTAACATGAAATTGTTAATATAATGCATTGGTCAATAATGTGAATAGCGATAATGTATGAATAGTGGCTACTACTCTCATTGACTCAGTTGGGAAACTTGTAACCCTATTCAGATGTTAACATATCACAAAAGTTTAATAATGTACATTTGCCCAAACACACACATATTAATAAAATAACCTTTATTTTACGTCCCCTTTACATTAATATTACACTATAATCGTCTTCGCCGGTAGTTTTCAAACTATTCCTCCCCTAGTCTAGATACCACATCATTTAAAATAAAATTATTATTATTACAACGGGCAAGATTCGTCTGGTCGTGCAATAGCTACTTTATAAACGTATTTTATATTAAAATGAATAAAAACACACAGGAATTTGAACTTTATTTCATTGGAACGGACGGTTTAAATTATTTTATTTTAAATTAGATTTTTAATCGCCTTTTAGAAATGATCATTATGATCTTTATTCACAGTTTCTTAGCTAGAAATACAATATTATTACGATGCTAGCATTTATGTCTGAATTAAGTCCGTAATAAAACAGGTCGTGATCTTTGAGAACATTATGGAGATCTCTCAGACTCATCAATCATTCATCCATGAACGGACGTATTATCTTATTTGAAAAAAATCTATTAATAAATGAAGCTTTAAATAAATAAAATTCCTATTCATTGGTATAAAGATTTGTTATAGAAAATTATTATTACACCTTTATGTCTTATCCAAAGATAATAAAGTTCAACTTTTATGTATGCTTTTTAATTATCCATTCATTCAATACATCAATCTCCCAACATCTTCTGTATAATACTCTCGAATCAAACTAAGTAACATACACTAATGATGAGTTCAAATATTATTTCACTACATCATTTTAAAACCATAGACATTTTTTCTTCATAAAACCTTTGAACACAGACCACATAAATATTGAGTGATAGATTATTTTTATCATATATAAATAAATATTATATAGAAGAATTTATACAGCTACATGGCTAAAAATGGATAGCACATTTGGTATTAATTTATAACTGTGAGACTTAGTTGTAACAAATATTCAGGATATTCAAGTATGCGAATATTCCATATAAATGACTACTTATATTCCGCGTGTAATTTATATGATCTGCGACTAAGGAATATTTAAAAAATAAATAATATAATATACAACTATAAATCTAACTATACCAACAAGTACAATGTGTAGTATTATACCTAACTATTTAATTGCATAGCCTAAGGAAGAAAATATTAATCTGAAATAGTGACTGGATTATTTTAGATTAGAAATAAAAAATTAAAGTGCTTAGAGTTTAGAATAAAGGTATCTAATTGTGTTTTTGATTAGACATTTTCTAAGGAAACTTCATAGGAATGGAATAATAGTTACAATTCGTATATTATGTTAGGTATCCATTAATTACGTAGAATTATTTGTAAGTGTTGTCAAGCCATTGTTACAATACACTGATGTCACACACATGAAAGGATTAATAATATCCGTTATGGCCACCTCGCACAAATAAAAAAAAATCTAGGCCTTGGAACTTTTTTTATTGCAGACAATCCAAACTACGCATTTTCATCAAAACCTCAATTTAGTCCGGTCAATAAAAATATTTAACTAATTGATACTTGATTATTTTGAATGAAATCCTAAAACTAGTCGATTTAAAAATCTGTCGTATGCATAATAAGTAAATTATGGATGATGGTTATGAAGTCTGTCGCGTTGTGTCATGTAACTTATGGATACACCTAACAATTCAACAAATTTTGGTATGAAGGGTAGTTATTATTAAAAATAAATATAAACAACATTTACACTAAGATTTAAGAGGAATTAATATAGATACAAGAAGTACATACTTAAGTCCCGGTGTATGTATTAAGAAATCCTTAGACTTTCAATTTGCTAAAATCGAATATTTCAGCACAAGAAGATAAACAAGGTTTGAATAGATATTGAAGAAATTGAATAGTTTTAGAACAAGATATTTGAACGAGATTATATTTTAGGAATCTTTACATGACTGACTATTCTTACACCTGCTTTTCATAATTCATAATTCTTATTATATACACCTCATGTTATTATCACATATTGGCAGTATTTATATATATATGTATATATATTTATTATACTTCAAACTTTCAACTTATGGTCATTGTTCACATTTCAAAATCAATAAGCAACTTTGAACAGAGTATTAATATTTATTTGTAATATTTGTGTATTTAGTTAACAGCGTTATTAAGTGTAAAAGTAAACTAAGATTAGTGATGATAGAAACCCATCCTTTTAAGTCCAATAAAAAAAACCAACTCCATTTTACAAGACTTGGCCCTAAAATAAAGACTCAGTTTTTTTTATAGTTTAGAAGTAACAAACGAGCATGCAGTCCATCTGATGGTAAGTGGTCACCGCTGACCCTGGACATCGGTAATCAACCCCCGATAAAATCAAAGTCCTTTTTATGGTTGAAAACAGATGCGTTGCTACCCCTGAGGACTAAGTTGGAATGCCTCAGATAAGTATATCTACCTTACAATACCACCACACTCAGTTGTAGTATTTCTAGTTTTAAAGATGGTAGAACCTTCTGTGGTTCGACTCCGACGGCCCCACCGCCACACCTATTTCTGCCTTAAAACAGCAGTGTTGAGCGCTGCTGTGGTCTGGTCTAAAGGGTGTGGTAAGTGCGACATACTTATACGAGGCGTTCCAACTTAGTCCTGTGGGGTATCTGCGGTCTACCTTACGTAGGGCTGTGACATTATCTAGGGTTGATTACACATATCCATAGGCGGCAGTGGCCACTTACCAACAGGTGGGCAGCACGCTCGTTCTACTTCTCTAATATAAAAAAGAAAAGGTTATACAAGTCGCACCAGTCCTGTAAGCTTAACAGTCGTGTAAGGAACGACTTAGCCTCATGGTACGTTTAGGATACGATAGAAATTCCGACATCAATATCTGACATTAATGTCTGTCTGTACAAGTGTAAACTTGTGTGGATTTATCTAATTATTGTGTCGCAATAAATTTGACAATTAGAGACACTCGTGTTCACAAAGAGACACTCGATGTATACACTGAGTGTACCGTGTATAGTGTCGTAGTCTAAACG
>DWPW01000163.1:0-13768 GCA_018252015.1 Astraptes brevicauda
CTACCCCTGAGGACTAAGTTGAAACGCCTCGAATAAGTATGTCTCCCTTACCACACCCTTCAAACCAGAACACAGCATCGGTTAACACTGCTGTTATAAGGCGGAAACAGGTGTGGCGGTAGTGCCGCCGGAGTCGGTCCAAAGGTTCTACCACCAGTAAACGTTAACGTTACGTATTATATACGTCCCCAATAGGTGTTTCGCGTCAGTGGCGAATCCAGGTTTTCGTTTGGCTTCTTGACCTAGCTCCCCTCAGCTTGCTCAAAGTCAAGGGCCAAACGATTTACTCAAGAATTTATCGCCCTCGCTAACACATAGGTCAGCAAAAAACAAGCTCATTATATTAAGAAAAACATATTTAAGTAGGTAGTCATTGAAACACGTCGAAGCCAGAGAAAGAATTTTCCAATTTTTTTCCAATTTTTTGAATTTTCAAATTTTCCGTAGACCTCACCAACCAATCTCCCCGTCGCCCTGGATCTGCCTATGCTCCGCGTCTTATTAATTAATTAATAAGGGCCTATTACAATGTTCGAGTAAAGAAAGACTCATTAAACGAATTACTGATTATGTATCGTATAAACACATCAATTGAGTTTACAAATAAATTCTGCAATGTGTTAAATACTTAACCTACACAATAACTTTACTCAATCATTGTAAGACAGATCCTTATTAAAATCCAGAAACAAACATTTACAAGTACATCATATAATTTTAATTATATATTTTTACATGTCATGTAAATGATTTTTCTAGATTTAGTTTAAATTTCATCGTAGTAGGAAAGCTAGACGAATAACTCGCCCCACTCATAATTTATTCCCATATCGTAAGAATGATCTATGCAGTTTATCTATAAAATTCAGCCCTTCGTGTAAATAAATTAAAAGTAGTCACATTGTTTTGCAAGCTTAATAAAAGTAGTCACATATTAGCTCCCACTCCGATGTTAGGCACTGGCATCGTTCAGATAAAACGAAGCGATTCACATTATAGTAAAGCTAATTTTACAACACACTTAAATTGAAGATCTAGACAATCAATGACAGCTCAATTAACTGTCGTATACGAAGACAAGTATTTATCGATTCGCACAGAAATAAAAAAAACTCGAGTAATTTAGATACATTGGCGAAACAAATTAACTTCATTCTGTGGAGACTCTTCCGGCTTTAAAAATATTTATATACTTCTAACTACTTACCAAATAATAATTTAAATTAAAAAGAGAAAAACATGTCGTACATGATTTACTCTACTCGAACTAAATGCTAAAATGACGTTGCATATAATAATATAAATGAAGTTATTGACACATGCACATTGGCTGGATATATCGGATACAAATTACAAACCAACTATTCCAGAACATCATTGGTCAGAAGATTATAAACCATATTTCAGTAACAAAAAGTGGGTTGCTATTTGAAATGTCAGCAAATATTAGATTTATGCGTCAAATGACATTACAGAACAGATTTCTACTGATGAGAATAATTTATGATAATAAATGATTAAGGGCCTTATCAGTCGCGATTTGTTTACCACTCCACGGCTGCTGCATTCATTCAATATTGTCAAATCGCGACTGCTATTCTTCGGCCCCTCATTTTAAAGACAATGGAGGTATATACAGATGTTTTCGCTTTCTAAATTTATAACCACCCTACTTAAGAAAACACTTTTTAATTTCTCGTGTACCCTATGTACTTAGTGTACATAGGGTACACGAGAAATTAAAAACTTAGATCTAAAGATCAGCATTATTTACTCCTCTCCATAGCAGAATGTAAGTCGGATAATTTTAGACCTCAGAAATATTAGGTAAACTATATATTTTGCCTACATAAATACCTAATAAAACATTCAACTTTAGTGTCATTTTGTTTGTACAACAAATTATGGTACCACCTAGTGTTGTAATATTTTTCTAAGTAATACATACCGAGTTATTGTCTATGGCAGTTTGTCCCGGGGTCTCCTCCGGCTTCTTGGGACTTGCGGGCGTGGTCTCGGTGGTGCCATTGCCCGCCTTCTTCTTAACCAGTTGCTCGGCCGACTTGATCTCGTCCAACGTGACACCCTGAGTGGACCGCCGCGTTTCGCGTACACGTTTCGCGTGCGCCTTACGTTGCGTTTCGCTCTCCTCGTCGCGAACGGGCGGCACGAACGACCTGTATTGTTATTCGAATTAGCTTAGCGCCCTGAGGCTTACGTTACGTCAAACTGTACGACTGCTCACACACTGCCGCGATTAGAATCAGGTGACCCATCGTCAACTTCGTAACACAACCCAAATAGTGGGCCTGGTATATTTTAATGTAATAGTAAAAATATATATTATAAGAAAACATTAACAAATGTAGTTATGGTCCCATGATATATAGTAACCGGACAATAAGCACCCTTTTATTGCAAACGCCAAAGCAAATGTAACTTTAGAAGGTGTGATGTAGCCAGTAACGTAATATAATGATATAACTTCTTAAAATTTCAATTTATAGAATGTACAGAGGAGTCATAAAGTTTGACGTAAGTTGTCTTGTGTCCAACATTGATATACAAGCTTAAATAAATCAAATCTGATATGCAATTATTAGGTTAACATTGAAATAGGCTGAAATTAAAATTCATGCTCATAATAATAATATATGGTGATGGCATTTCTTTTAGACATAAATCAACCAAGTAAGTTTTTCACATCGATTCATCATGCGCAAAAGTAACGTTATACCATGATTAGCAAAATGTACAATCGGCAAATAAAATCTCCGAGCAAAACAACAGACGAAGCTCTACAGAAAATCCACACAGAAATAAAGATATTTCTACTAGAACAGGAGGATAATAATCGACATAATAGAATTTAGATATGTATTTTTTTACATTGATAACGGTTTTAAGACTTTTAAAACAATGAGTAAGCACTCCCCGTGTTCGAGTAAAAATCTAATCAAGCTACAATAGCCTTTGTACTTGAAGAAATTCTTGAATATGTTCCCGGGCGACAGTTTGGTGGGCGTGGCCGCGCTCGGAGTTGAATTGCTACTGTTCGACTCTACGCTCTCCGCGGAGCTACAGCACACACATACAACTATTTTAGATACTTATACTAAAAGATATCATATTACATACTTATAGTATAAATAGAATAAACTTAATTGTATTTAAAATATTAATGATCATATTTTACTGTCAAAGCATCAACAATGAGCTCAATTGACACCCCCTTTATATGTAATAGCTAGGTATAGGTATATACCTGACGACACGAAACGGTAACTCAAAATTTTCCCACTTCAAATATTATATTACATTATACGATAAAGATAATATAATAATAGTCAATAGTATCAACACTAAAACCAATTATCACACTTTACAGTATCAAAAACCATGGTATAAAGTTATGGTTACAGTAATTATAGGACACGTGTAATTGTGTATTAACGAGATATTGATAAATAATTCGACATTTAAGTACATCATAACCTTATACCAGGGTTGATCGTACAGCACCATCACTCCAAATAACTACTTAGTCATTTACCATAACTACTTCATAATGTACTTTTGAAATACTATAACTTTTTTATTTTTCGAATACATTGAAGAGACTATTCACTCATATTTTCAGTTAGGTTTACTTGGTAGTTAATGTCGGATATAATTACGTCATAGAATACTGAATCTGCATTTATTGTACAGATAACAATACATAAACAGTCTGTTTAGTTGTGTTTGTATGACACAACCAAATAACATTTTTATATAATGTTACGAAATATTTATTTGTCCTGTTACTACTAATATGTATCAAAATATTTATGATTGACGTAATATTATATATCAGCTGTTAATTAGTTAGGGTTCCAGCTGACATACTAAAGATATATTTTACCTACATATATTCAACAACGTCACTGAACACGGTACTCAACGTTATATAGCATCGATGTAATCGTCAAAACACGAATGTTAAATGTCTGTTTGGCCCATAAAATTTAAAATCAATTATTCTCTAAAAATGTCTAAAACACAGTGTGCACAAAGCTTCTTTAGTTCATTTAACCCTTTGTAGTTCGACTCCAGCGGCACTACCGCCACACCTATTTCTGCCTTATAACAACAGTGTTGGGCGCTACTGTGTTCTGGTCTTAAGAGTGTGGCAAGGGAGACATGCTTATCCGAGGAATGCCAACTTAGTCCTCAGGGCTAGCGACGCATTTGTTGACGACATCAGATAGAACTGTGATCTTATCAAGGATTGATTACAGATGACTTTGGCGGCAGTGGTCACTTACCATTAAGACGCTAAGACGCTTTCTACACTCATAGCCCCCACAGTAAGATTTTCTCCTGTGTGGTGGGTGCCTTGGACACACATAGACGAATACACAAACACCCAGACCCAAAACAGAAAACTAAATGCCTCATTTAGATATCTGTCTGGCCGGGGTTCGAACCCGGGACCCACTGCGTGACAGGCCAGTGTGGCAACCGCTCGGCCACTCGGGTCGGCAAAACCACTATTAGGTGGGCAGCATTCTCGTTTCCTACTTCCATAACATAAAAATAAAAATAACAATTTATAAATAAGGAACCGCGTAGGCACGTAGAGGCCAGGTAGAGTAGTAACAACGTACCTCCTAACGGTGGTCTGTGTGGTTGTGTTTGTAGGGGAGGCGGCGGAGCTGGTCGTGGTCGGCGCTGTCCACGTGTTCGCATCCCTCTCCCGTCTCTCCGTTGGGTTTATTCTACGCACAAACAACAGTTTAGAATCACCTTTTTTAATAGGAGTATTATATACATAGAAATTATATTTTTATAAATAGAAAATGAAATTATTGTGGAAAATAAAATCCAATTGTCTCTCAGTGTCTTTAACTGTTTAGTGACTTTAATTATTTGATCGAAAATGTATTTGCACGATAGAGAACCAGGTCCAGGTCCAATTCTTAGAGAAGGCTGGACCAATATTCATAGATTTTCTCACAACCATCGATTTGGCTTTACGAAATTGAATTAAAGTATTGAATTGCAAAGTAACAGTTTTTACAGAATATATTTATGATAAACTGAGCAACTGTCTTTACAACATTGCCACTCTCGTTAAGTAAATCCATGTAATATGCAGATTATTAACCAAAACATTTGTCATCTTAATTTTACTTCAAAGTATGAATGGCTGAACTTCTTGAAACTTAAAAAAATAACTTTTGAAATATGTACTTTTTATATTTTAGAGTAAATAAATAAATGTGTTATTAAAACTGAAATGTATACAAATTACAAAAAGTAGCATATTAAAATTAAAATTGTATAAACACACACCTGTACATGTACATAGACGAAGTAGCCAAATAGACTCATGATGAATGACACATTTCATTAGAGAAATAAAAATATTAATGGAAACCAGTGTATCATTTACAGTGATCTTGTTCGTCCTAATGGAGTGGAGTGTAGTTCTGTTTCCGCTCGTACCACAGTTATTATAAATTGCTTATTAAAAGTCTACTTTATTACTTCGTCAATGTGTATATAAGCATACGTAGCAGACGAATTAGACGAACATTAGATATGTTTGTGTTATATATATATGTATAGTGAACATTAAATTAGAATATGCCACTTTCGGCTTCGGCCAGCAATAGATATGGATAATGAGACATTTAACATTTACTACAATTTCTACAGAAAAATAAAACTGATCTGTCTGTCCATAATGCATGACAGTTATATTATATTTGTCTGTTGTATAACCAGATATTCTGTTGTTTTTATAAAATAGTGTACCAACTGAAGTAATTGTTATGATGTTTCACACAGAAATCGTATAAAATTTATTATCAACTTTTCATTACAAATTATTTAATTAATTATAACCCTGGTATTTCCAGTTATAACGTTCAATACAGAAATTAATTTAAAGAATCTGCTTATATATATAGCGAATAGGGTGTTTATATAACATGTTTCTTTTCAGATCAACAATGATTTCTTGGATTGGATCTGTAATAACTCTGTATGATATATAAGACAGACGGGCCAGCGCCAAATGCAAAGCTAAGCGTGCGATGACAATGCGAGTGGTAGGCCGAAACCGAATGTCGCACGAGTTTGATCCAGCGCAGCACCTGGTCTGAACATCCTCATTAGTACTCTCTGTTGAATTGTTAGTAGCCTCCTGATTCTTTTTCCTGTTCTCGATCGCGGCCAATGTTGTCTGCGGCAGTGGCGGTATAGAGGGGCACGACGAGGCCTTTATACGCGCCGTCACGTCACGATATCGCTGATAGAAACTGTTCACACAGACACACAAGCATGCTACAGAACTTATGTACACAGTGACACATACCGAAGACGGTTTAACGGAACGATGTGACCGCGCCAAATAGACACATAAGGCAACGAACAGATGACACGAGTCCGGGCTGTGATGAGATAATGACGCTTTTGATGTGAATGTATCACTTATTCACCACGTGGGTGGCATAGTGAATAAAAAACGAAAAAACACCAACTATAAAAATTACAGCAAAGCGGCAACTCAATTGGGTGCGTGCAGTGAATATAATACAATACTGCTAACTACCGAGACTGACTAAATGGTATTTTTTTAATTTTACAACATCTTCATTCATCATCTCATCCCATTATACAATCATCAGGCAACACCCTGCACCATAAAATAAAATTGACAGAACAACCTTTGAGGTTATTTCTATGATTACTACGACGTATCACATATATTAAAAATTATTAACTAACTCATGGACACTCATCTCGTTTGGAGCCCTTCGAATTTTATCGAATCGGTTAATTAAAAAGCCCACAAGGTTGCCTTGCTTCCTATTTCTGAAATCAACATGTCATCTGTTTATAATTCAAAATGGTTTAAAATATGTTCCAAGTTAGCACATTGTTACTCGTTAAGAAGTCTTGTTCGGCTTCAATGGCATGTTTTGAAAATGTAGCATTAATTTTAAGATATTAATTTTACTGCATTTAAGTCTGAATAATGCTAGCATAATATTCGTCAATATCACAAAAGCTCGATACACATTTTAAAAAGCCCTTAAAGAGAAGCCTTATAGTGAAGTCAACAAATAACATGGCATCACAAATTCATAGCTGTCCTGAACTTATTATCCCAACGTGTAATACTATTATGCCAGCACTAAACACAATAAGTAGCATACAATGATTTTACGAAGTTGGTGTTTAGTAAATTTCGTAGAAGTCACATGCCCATTAAAATCACTGTATTTTACAATACTTCTCATAGGAATATTGATAGAGAAGATATGCGAAATGTTCGTGCAATTATAACTCACGTCTTGTCGTTCTCGAAGCTGTGGGTCCTTCTGAGTATTGTGTCATTATCAACATTATTGTTAGCCGGTTTATTTTCACCTGGAAAACGAAAAACATAAATGGGGACTTTTTCAAAGAAATAATATTACTTTGATAAAATCATAAAATACCTTACGACGACATTATATTATAAGAATTCGGACAACTTAGAGTCCAATTGATGTATAACTGATTAGGATGACACTTTCTACACACACAGATTCACGTTAATCGTGTCGTGGGTGGTACTAATTGGTGCAGCTCTTACTATAACATATCTGTATGTTAGGCCAGTGCACTATGTGTATAAGATGCAAGCAACACTGCTGTGAAGCAGATATATGTGTAGTGCAGCAGTGGTAGCCTAGTGATATTAATAGCACTGGAGGAAAGGGGTTCAAATACCAAATAAGACCCAATTTTGTGATCTTCTGTGCATAAAAGTAATAAATTGTGACATGCTTCAATGATTAAGGAAGAGATGATGAAAATACCTGCAAACTTCTATAAAAATATATTTAAATCTGTGCGAAGTTTACTAGGCACTACCAGGATGTACTGATGCACTATTTTCGCGTTCAAAAGGGACAATAAAGGGTTGATGACACTCACGAGGTGGTTCCGGTTGTCTATTTCGGAATGAGGCGGATCTACGCCAAGATGGCGCCTCGTCATTGGCGACATTCTCCGTAGGCTCCGTGTTCTCCGGCGACGGCGCTCTGCCCTTGGGCGGTTTGCCCTCCGTTATGAACTCAGTCGCCGGCGGCGGCTTGTCTGTGTGATCGTGATCATGTCAAACAATGGCTGATGAAACGTGCACCACATTCGCTCAGATACGCTAAATAGTAAATTAATAACAGCTGGATGATGTATGCATGGAGTATTAAGTTGACATATTATCTGCTACAAAACTAACTTTTTATAACATAGGTAACAGAAAACAAGTAAGTTAATTAACTATGTTACACGTATTTATGAAAATTGCTTTCATATTTTGATAAATTAAGCAATACAAAATTTACACTTTTCTAAAATGATTTTTTAATGATACTACTCGAATATGAATAGCTTTTGCTGATTCGAATTATCATAAAATTGTGTAAAAAAATACTCTCAAAGAAGATATTTAGACACATTGTCACATTAGCGTATCTGCGCGTCTGCGCGTGGTTACAATGGTATTCGAAACGTGAGCGCATAGGCATTGTTATAGACAAGTATATACGACAGAGCCACACTCAGCTTCGTTATGCGAGGCCAACTCACCATTGACGACGTTGTCCGTCTGTCCGGTGATCTGTAGTTCTATACGCTTGACGTCGTGACGCGGAGGGCTGCGCTTGGCCTTGTTGTTGTTGTTGTTGTTGTTGTTCACACGCCGCGGAGCCTTCAGCGATGCCTCGGCCAACCATTTCATTATGGAAGGATCCACCAAGTCCATACATGTCTGGCCCTGAAATATTTGTACCGTTGCTATATTTTGTTCGCATTTTTGTCCTATTATTTAGAAATAGATCGCTAGCAGCAGTTAGTTACATAACATAACTTATGTACAGGTTTTTAAGATTTTTTCAAGAAGAGTTCTCCAAGTCATTTTGTATCAGTCCTCAATATAACAAATATTGTTGTATATGGTTGAATATAGACCATTATAAGTGGATTATGTTACGGAGTAGGAGACGGGAGGAATGAAAAATGCAGGCCGATGTGCAGACCCGTCTTAATTATTGCCGCTCTATCTAATTCTGTGCCTTCAGGATCCAGTGGTTTCATTCTGTCTCCATCAGGTCATTGGTCTACAAAATCGGGGGATGGCCTGTGCTCCTTTTGCTTAATCGTGGTTGCTACGATATCTTCCTAGTCATCACGTCTAGAATTAAAAAAACCTTCTTTTTATAAAAAAAAAATGAGAGAGATGCATTAATACTAATCGCATATTTTACTTTACATTGCCTTTGGGTTACGATATTATATATGGTATCCAAGCTGCCCTTCATCAAAACCTCTAGAAGAATGAAATGTTATTTTCATGAATACATAACCAATGTATTTTTTATGTTAGTGATGTAAAATATCCCTAGATTTTACTTTGTGAGTGTTTTAATTTAGTAATTTCTACCAAAGTAGAATGATATCTAACGAACACAAGACAGGTTATATTTTATAGTTAAATGTAAGATTTACAGGTAATAGAACGATTTGTAGTTCGACGCTGGAGGAATCACTGCCATATCTGCCTAATGTTGACAGATTTCTCAGTGTTTTATTCCATCGCTAAACTAAAGAGATAACTAGTAAGGTTTTTCCAGTACGTAGGTCCAATGACAGGCAATATTTAATCAATAGATACAGGATGATAAAGATACACAATTATAAACGTTCCCAAAATCTGTATGCATATTTGTAGGTGATTTGTAGGTTTAGATCGAAATATTATAATGAAAGTGTGTTTACTCGCGAAACGTATGATTTTGTGGGTTTCTGGATCTTGGCACAACACAACTAGCTACTCAAGGAGACACTGATTTAAAAAAAAAACCCAAAAATAGGTTAATAAGAACCCAAAAACAGGTTAATAAGCATATTATTACCTAAAATATGAGAGCGGTATGCAGCCCCAAGATGTTAAAAGATTTTACTCAAATATATATTGACACATTTGATGACATTTAACTTTTCTAGGCATCTCTTTCTCACTACTAGAAATTTATATTAATTTAGATATCTCCTTTCCACCCATCATTGGTGTTTAGCGTAGCGAAAATATTCTACGTCTTTGATTATACCACACTCACCGAGTAATTCTTCAGATTGGGATCAGCGCCATATTTCAACAGCAAAGCGGCCGCCTCCTTCTGCCCCCAGAGGGCGGCGGCGTGTAGCGGAGTCCAACCCTCGTAGTCCACGCAGTCGGGCTCCGCGTTACAGTCCTCTAGGAGCATTTTCGCCACCTGCGTATATAATATGGCGAGGATATTTTAAAATATGAAAAGGTTACTTTTTGAAGAAAGAGTATAGTAGTAGAGTTGTAGAGAGTAGAAAGAGAGTAAGTAGTTGAGTAGTAGTCGTTTTTCGTAGAAAAAGTAGTCTAACCGGGAAGGTTAACATATGAACAGTGTATTTTACAGTGTGGTCCTTTGGTATGAGTATGGAAAGCACCACCGTCACACTTATTTTTATAGTGTAATAGTTCTTACGTTTCGGTTCCCAAACCTTTAGCAACTCATCTGAAATATATTTTAATAGAGCCACTGTCCTATATGGAATTGATTACAAACGCCCATGAGTGGCAGAGAGCAACTTTGTTTTAAAGTATTTAATGATGTATATAATTATCCAGTGCACCTCAAAAGGCTGTTGGATGGATGAATGATGTCTAATGGCTGATTACAAAGACGATTATGTATATACCTATTATCTAGGCTAAATTTAAAGGTGATTAATCACTTTATGCCTAAATAACAGGTATATTAATACAAATAATATATTATGACTCTTATTCATTTTCCAGATTACTTTAGAGGAAAACTTAACATGTAGTGTGAAACATAATATTATAAGGAATCCGTGGATCTTAGTATTACCATGAAGGCACTTGAGTCATAGTGTAACACAATACCTCATCAAGTGTCATGTAACAGTGTTACAGATCATAAGATGTGATAAGGAAAATCGTGTCGTGTCTCACCTACATTACTTGACTTATCCACTTATGTGTATTTGGTGATATCGATACAAAAAATTTAACGTAAAATAAAAAAAACGCTTTCTACAAGCACAGCCTCACAGTAGGATTTTCTCCTGTGTCGTGGATGCCATAGACACACAGACGAATACACAAATACCCAGACTCGGAACAGAAATCTAAATTCATCGTTCAGATATCTGTCTGGCCGGGGATCGAACCCGGTGTGTAAACCGCTCGGCCAGCGTGTTGTCATAAAGAGAATTGCCAATGCGAGGTTTTATGTGCATGAGAACAATTTACATACGACATTGTTCTCACTTTTGTCTAATCACCGCATAGAATAAACTACTGAAGCTAGAACCATCAAAATTTGACAATAATTTCATTATATGATTTACAAAAACACAAATAAATGATTTTTGCACATTCTATCCCGAAGACGGTTAAGCAGGAGTACATTTTTGTATTAAAGATTACGCATGCAAAGTCGCGGGTTAGCAAAATATTTTCTTCGGTGGAATATTCGATAATATGAACCATCTGAATTAGATTACTTTGTAACTGTGAAGAATGACTCCCTTAATCAATGTCAAGAGGTTTATTACATATTTATTGCACCTTCGGTGGAATGGGTTGCTACTAGCAACAGGGGTCGTTGAATAAAATACATCATGCTATTCAGATGCAAATTGGCTTAAAGACTAGTACAATTTTATGATTAATCTTTAAGAAACTTTAACAGTTAGGTCGTTAAGCCATGATTATCGGTTGAGAATGACAAATGTATGTTTCCTTTTATTAACGAAATATTTGACCACGCAATTTTATATAGCTCAAAATTTCCCTTTGTAATTAATAATTTAGGATAGATATATTATTAAAATATTATTTAAAAATAAAACCTTGGTTAAAAATCCAAAACGTAGATACAATTATCGGATTATAGAAAAAACATCCGTAAAAGTTGGCTAGTTCCTTGCTGCCTTAAGCTCGGTACCGAGACATAAGTAAGCTAATCCGATTTCCTGTAAGAAATCGACGAGCAATTTTCTTTGATTAAGTGCTGCTACCGTAACAAACTAACCCCAACTACTTGTTATTCAAATCCCACGAGGTCAATTTATCAGGTTTATAAAATGGTAATTGCATATCATACGTCTATATAGCCCTTCGCTGCGGCCACGTGTAACGGAGTGCCTCCAGTCTTCGGATCTCGGACCTCGACGTAACCGTTAGCCGCCCAGGCCCTGGCGTCACTCATCAGTGTGTCCACTTCCGCGTTACGAGATTTTTCGCAGTCAATGCCTGTAATATTATTCAATTCAAGGTAAATTATTGATACGTATTACATCTGCGATATCGTACTTTGAAATCGGTAATTGTTATAAGTTTAGAATACAGTAGGGAGTGTACATGCGGCTCCCCTGATGAAAAGTAGTACATGCCGCCCACAGACATCCAAATACAACGCCAGGTAGTACTAATACTAAACTAATAATAATAAATTATTATTGACGTACACGTGTTGTTAAGTTACTACCCCTGAAAACTTAGTTGAAACGCTTCGTATAAGTGTTTTTTGCTTCCACGCTCTTATAACCTAAAACTAGCAGTGCGTAAAACTGGTTTTATAAGGCAGAAATAGGTGCGGCGGTCGTGTCATCGGACTCAAATCACGAAGGGTTCTACCACCTTCAAATTTCATTTTAAATCTTTCTTTACGTATCAATGGTTCACGTAAAAAACATCATACATTGTTTTAGAGCCAGTTGTGTCAATTGTAGTGACAATATATCAGTTCTAAGTCCACTTTGCTTGTGTATTCGTTTCGTTCTAAATGATATAAAGGCGAGGCCGCACTATTCAAACTATTTGCGGTTGACAGTTAGTTAATAGTGATAACGACCAATAAGTCTATTTCGTACAGAGCGTTTACAATTACCGCAATTTACATAGTAAACAATTAGAATGCTGTATGCTATGTGACCAAATAAATAGAAAAGATAAGCTACGGCACAGCTTCTATCATAAAACGTTATAAAAGAAACAGTACGAAGTAAGAGAACTTTGCATCATTTAAAAAAATATGATTCTTGTAATACTAGTTCTCCAAACGAACATGTATATCATTAATTTTATTAAATTATAATACTCACAATCATATTTTTAGTTAAAAAAAATATACGATGGTAATTTAGTTTGAACTAGAATCGGCAAGCATTTTTTTGCAATCACCAAAATATCAAGATGGAACGTAGGGTGATTTGAAGTATCATAGCACCAAAAATATTTGAATATACAAAAATCCATCGCATTTTGCGTTTCTCAGCCAAGTGACAAGCAATTAAAATTGAGGCTGTAAAACATTCGCCGATTGCATTCTAGCCTTATGTTTGTCAATACAAGTCCAGCGACAATTCAATCAGTTAAACTCGACGCAGCAGTCGCGTATACAATAATCATTCCGTTTCATCGACAATAATGAGCTTCACAATCGAGCAAATTGAGCGTATTGCAAGTACACGTTCTATCTTATCAATGCGCCACTGAATCTAAACAAAGCTTTATTATTTTTTAATGCAAGTCTCAAGTAAAATTTCAAAAACATATTGTGTTCGTTTCTTTTAATTATTTATTTCCAGCAGCTAGTTGTCATAATGGTTCAAATCTTACAACAATCCTCAAAGCAGCTGCTGAGCTGAAATTTGGCATATGTAC
>DWPW01000164.1:0-13758 GCA_018252015.1 Astraptes brevicauda
TTTAATGAGCTATTTATGACTATACTAGTTACACGCGTTCCAACTGTTGATGTGAAAAAGCGACGTTTACTAATTTCCATTTTTTTATGTTATCGAATTAGCAAACGAGCATGCAGCCCACCTGATGGTGAGTGGCCACTCCCGCTCATGGACAACTTTAATCAACCCCAGATAGGATCACAGTCCTACCTGAGCGGCCACAGGTGCGTTGCTACCTCTTAAGCTTTAACTAGAACGCCTCGAAGAAGTATGTTTCCCTTGCCATACCTTTCAGACCAGAATACAGCAGCGCTTAACACTGATATTATAAGGTAGAAATAGGTGTGGTTGTGCAGCTGGGGTCGAACCTTAAAGGGTTCTACCACCTTAAAATCATTGGGTCAAATTGGGTACTCTCGTGAAGAGAGAGAGTGTGATAGGGTGACCCGAGTAGTCAAAGGTATGTAAAGTCTACCAATTCGCAATTGGCTAGCGCGGTGGACTATGGCCTACACCTCTCTCACTCTGAGAGGAGACCCGTGCCCAGCCGTGGCACTTAGCCTTAGCAAATCAATAATAGGTTGACGACGACGACCCTACCTCTAGGTTACAGGAAATTACACATAGTAATTGCATACATACCAGACATTCAAACATTATTTTGCTATTATAATACCGGTATGACACGTAATGGATTCTAGGTTCGATCCCCGGCCAGCCATCTGCATAATTTATATTAGATATTTATATTTAGATATCTGCTCGGGGCCTCGGTGTTTCTGTATTCGTCTTTGTGTTTCCATGGCTCCTACGTACAGGAGAAAATCCTAGTGTGGGCCTATGAGTCTTAGTGTTAGTAAAGTGTTGAAAAATACATAATTATGAATAGCAATTAATTTTGTCGTATTCCATATGATTGCACGTATATAAATGTAACAAAAATCAGGGTAATTCCAGCAGAAGTGTACTTTTGTTACAAACAATAAAACAGCATGAACTGTGTACCGTCACGACGTAATCATTTTAAGACTTAAATGCATGAAAGTTTAAATGGGAGTTGACCTGTTTGCAAGCGAGCTGGATTTTTGCATAGGCCCCATTTCAACTTACCGTCGTTACATATTTATGAGTCTTGTTTCAGGCACACGGACCGGAGATCGTAGAAAGAAAGTCAAACATTAATGAACGCTTAAATATTCCGGACGTGTGAATAAAGAAATGGATTTTTACATCATAATACCTTGAGTCTTGGGATTGAAAGCATTGGAATGTAAATTAAACGGCTGTTTAAGGAATGAAGTGGTTAAGTCAACTTTGCGAGGAGAATTAGTCACGTTATATGGATAATTCGATCCCAGCTCTATTTTCTAGTAAGCCCGGGATTGTAATTTTCTTATCATTACTAAAACAACTAATTATACTATAAATAATTACATAAATAATAATAGTCAGGTTAAAAGTAAGACATTTAACAAAAAATCTACTTAAATACATTTCTTAAAAACAATACACAACTCAGAAACAATTATGTACCTTATTCTTCTGCCATGATCAATATTAATCGTAAACATTTTCGGTACTGGACTACACACACACGGAATCCCGAGATTCGGGTGCCCGGGATCAAATCCTCTAGTTACATAAAGCACTTCGTGTTTTGAGTGTACTTTTGCATTATTTAGGTGTGCTATTTCGCACTGCTGGTGGTCGGTTAGTCAAATAGTACAGTTTCACGCTATAACATCAAAAGTTTCGTCGTTTATGTTCATGAAGTGCAATCATGAACAGAATTTATAACAAGAACTTTATATAATGTACCTACTCATAAATGATAACTATATTTTTATCTGCATTAATTCAATGCAAAGAGGATTTGTTATAATAGAGTCAATAGAATAAATATTAATAGATTTAAAGTACTATTCAGGCGGTAATAAATAAAGTTAAATAAAATTAATTATTCCCCTAGCTGGGGAAAAAAAAATTAAAGACGCTTACACTCACAGCCCCACAGTAGGATTTTCTCTAGTGTCGTAGATGCCATGGAACATGCATGAATACACAAACACCAAGACCCAAAACAGAAATCTATATTCATCATTCAGATATCTGTCTGACCGGGGATCGAACCCGGGACCCACTGTGTGGCAGGCCGGTATGGTAACGGCTCGGTTACGCGGGTTGTCGATATGAGATGTCAGTGTTGTCCCGGACAATGTCGACTTTTCATTGGTAACACTTTACTGAAGGTAAAGAAGACGACGAATAAGTTATACGGGTAACTCCTTAGCAAATCAAGATACCTTTAAAATGCGAGAGAAAATCTAAAACTTTATAAGTAAACAAATACGGTGGTAGAATGGTTAAGGTTAGACCGGCAGGATACCACCACAACATGTATTTATAGTGTGAAGCAGTTCCGTTTCGATGGAAAGTTGCGTTCACTGATTTATATGAGGCATCCTAATTAGTCCTCGAGAGTGGCACCTCTTCTGTGATTGACGTTAGATTGAAGAATTACGGTGGTAGAACCCTTTGTGGTTCGACTCCGTCACCACCGCCACACCTATTTCTGCCCAATTACAGCAGTATTAAGCGCTACTGTGTTCTGGTCTGAAGGGTGTGGTAGGGAAACTTACTTAGTCAAGGCGTCCCAACTTAGTCCTCGGGGGTAGCAACGCATCTGTCGCCGGCCTCAGGTAGGACTGTGGTATTATCTGGGATTGATACAGATGTCCATGGGCGACAGTGACCATTTACCATCAGGTGAGCTGCATGCTCGTTTGCTACTTCCATAACATAAAAAAGAAGAAAAGATAGATGCCTGTTCAATATCTAGTTTCTTACAGATATCCATGAGAGACAATGGTCATTGACCATCAAGAGTACTGCATTTTCGTATGCTATTCAATCTTGTAAAAATTCCTAATCGGATAAGCACTTTAAGAGGAAGAAAAATATACAAAACTGTAAATTAGGCTTAACCTACTCACAAAATAGTCTCAGTAAAACGACTGTCTGACGCATAACAAATGTGCTTAAACTAAGCTAAAAGCCGTTTATTCCCAAGTTGCAGTTCAAAGGTGAAACCGCTATCAGATGTGCACCGGACGTTCCTCTCTTTGAGTTATAGCCGACCAATTCCGGGGAATGTATTTCCGGCGTGTGGTCGCGGTTAGCCGCTGGTCAGCTAATCGCTCAATGAATCATTACTAATCAGTGACTTAGATATCGAGCTGTGTACGTTGAAACAGCCTAGAGCTTGGTTTTAATGTAGACTATTCGTCTTTTTTATGTTATGGAAGTCGGAAACGAGCATGTAGCCCAGCTGATGGTAAGTGGCCACTGATACCCATGGATGTCTGTAGTCGACCCCAGATAAGATCACAGTCCTGCCTGAGGTCGGCCACAGATGCGTTGCTACCCCTGAGGACTAAGTTGGAACGCCTCGAATAAGCATGTCTCCCTTACCACACCCTTCAGACTAGAACGCAGCAGCGCTTAACACTGCTGTTATTAGGCAGAAATAAAAACCACCTGATGGATAGTGGCCACTGCCGCCCATTGACATATGCAATCAGCCCCAGATGAGATCGAAAGTCGTACCTAAGGTTAAACACAAAAGCGTTGCTACGCCTGAGGACTAAGCTGGAGCACCTCGGATAAGTATGTCTCGTTTACCACATCCTTCAAACCAGAACACAGCAGCGTTAAACACTGCTATTGTTAGGCAGAAACACGCGCATGGCCTCCAAAATACCAAATAAACCTATCCTACGGAATCAGTGGAGGTAACTGATAAACGCGACTCATATAACATATACAGGATAACTGTTCGAAGCACATACCGCAAGCAGCTAAAAAGGCTTCCTTTTCGAAACTCACGGTGGATAGAACTAACCAGACAGTACCAATTATTACAGTTTGCGGTTTCCACTTGATATGACACAGGGCTGAACTGTTTATAAGGCTAGACCCACAACATTAACTAAGAGCCAGAATTATTAAATTAATTAGATTATTTCTCATACGAAATAATTATAATCAAATTTTAAATAGTACATAACAAGTTCCAAATAATATCTCTCTCAGAATGCTGAAATATTTCAGACTTAAATATGCGTTTCTAATACCTTATTAGTGGCAATAAGCATTGACTTTCTTTGTAATAAGGTAGGTATTTACATAAAAAAGTGAAAGGTCATAAGATGCGCAATTTTATTTATACAAATAAATAAAATTGTAACAACAAAATTGCTAAATGCGTATAAAAAACACAAATACAAAAGTTATTTGTATGTCTGTTTGTTCTGAGTAAAAATTGAAACAGCTGGACCGATTTTTTTGGGACTCTCACTGCCAGAAAGCTGATGGTATAAGATGTAATTTAGACAGCTTTTGTTAAATAGTAATTAGGGTTCTGGCAAACCAATACGCGCTCCACTGGCCCTCGGCCACTATCGCTGGCGTCAATGTAAATTGCTATAAGGTACATTGGAGCAGGAACTTCCTTATGTTTACAATTATGTACCTATGGCATGTTACACTTTTTAAAACTCGAGTGAAATTGTGAGGCTCTTTTAGTGTTTCATCAACGAGACTGTATATTTCAACATTGATAAAAACAATTATAATTGTTTTCAAGACTCTTTTCCTACAAACCTGTCTTTTTAGATAATGAAAAACAAACATAATTCTC
This sequence comes from Astraptes brevicauda, assembly GCA_018252015.1. Classification (NCBI taxonomy): domain Eukaryota; kingdom Metazoa; phylum Arthropoda; class Insecta; order Lepidoptera; family Hesperiidae; genus Astraptes; species Astraptes brevicauda. The sequence continues at coordinate 4,679 of DWPW01000164.1, forward strand.
CTTTTCTGAAGAACATCTAGCCAAATTGTGTATTATGTATCATTACGAAAGATGTGAATAACGGCCTATTCTTTTATATCTCAAAAACATTTTGCTACCTTAAAAACCATGAGAATCACTGCGTACCTATATATTAATTTACTGTATACTTTATTAGGACATTTTTACTGACAACTAAGATATGATTATAATAAAGTATATATGATTACAACTATGCCTATTCTACTACAACAACTATGGGTTTTTTTCGCCCTACCCACTAGAGTATTATTTACTAATGTCAATAATTGGATATGTCATTAATGCTATAAAAGTCCTTATATTGTTACAAAGCTACGGAGGTATTATATTCAAGCCAATTGCTATATTTCCATCACAAACTTGGTCATGTGTTGTGCGATCCTGTAATTAAGTCGTTCTTGCTTTGAGAACTTTCGTATTAGTTTGTTGCTCAACTTCTCCAATACTAATGTGCAATCTCATTCGGCAGTAACGTTAGCCTTATTACATAAGAGCTTTTGCACGCGGCACTTCTATGCACCCTCTTTCACCCACGGCTTTATTTTAATTCTGTTGAAATACTATCAAAATAAATGTAGTATTATTATATATATTATTGTATATGTATTATATATGTAGTATATGTAATATTATATTATAAATAATACTAGCTCCATCTAGTGCGTATATATATGCAATAACAGGATGCCTTCTATAAGACACAACATTTTAAACTTTCTGATCAAAGACATATGTATATATGACAAACTTTCTGATCAGCAAGTTTGAAAAGTAAAATATTGTCTCAACGGCTATCGTGTGTTATTAATTTCTACGTAGTGTCACTAAATATTTGGTAAGAAATAGCTTTATAATGAATTTAAAGCAGGTAGGACATAGATATGTAAGGGCATCACACGTGACATGGTGGCATTACTTTTAACCGACTTCGGAAAAAGAACTGTGTTTTGTTAAATTATGTGTAGGTTGAAATAAGCCCACGTGAATTTTAAAAGTTAATTAAACTCCTAAAAGTGAAATTAAAAAAAATGACTACAATAATTATTTATGTTATATGCGTTTATTAACTTAATATAGCGTGACGTCATAACATAAATGTCAAATTAAATCAGTCAATCAACTTCAATATCACTTTAAATCTATAGGGGAGAACTATGAAATAAATAGGTATATTCGCATTTGTGTGTGTGGTTCCCGCTCATACGCAAAGAGAACTTGTGCGTGATGGAACGACAGTGCGGTTTCCGGTTTCATCAAAATAAGTCCATACGTGCTTTCGCTCTACGTAAGTTTTTTTACATACATCTTTGAACTCGACTTGCTGGTATAAGAATTGCTTGAATTATAAAAATGATATATTATAGTCGTTGCACTAAAGTCTTCTTTTAATAGATAGTTATAATTTTAACGTAACTATAGCTGTTATTTTTATTTAAAAAAAATTGTTGATATTTTCGGGTTGGGGTACTTTTGTACAGTTACAAGTGGGGTAGGTTCGTACTGTACGAAGCCTCCCATTTCAAACTTTATTTACTAAGACCGAACGGCAGAGGTAAGTGAAGACGCAATCCTACAATACACAATAGAGTACCTATAATCTAATAGGTTTAGGTACCTACTGCTACAATCGTGCATTATGATGGAAACTTAGGACAGAAGAAAACTGTTTTTTTCCAGTCTTCCTTCCGACCTTCCTACCTTCCTTCCTTCTAATCAAAATCAATATTTCCAGAGATGGAAATCTGTTAAAATAATTTTCTGTATTATAATTAATTATTTCTTTGAACCTACTAGTATATAAATATATAGGTAATATGTAGAAGGTGTAAAATGACGTATTTATTATGTAACTATTTATAAAAGAGAGCTTTCTTTGCAACTGTTTTAACATTGAACCTTACTTACATAGAATCTAGATTTTGTATGAAATACCTAAATAATATCAAATACTTCGACCGTCCATCTGAAATAAATTTTATATAAAAAACCCTATCTCAAATTGATTACGTATGAGTTGCTACTTATTCTTGCGTGAGATTGAAAGCTTTAAAAATGTATGCACAACAGCCATTCCCTAAATGAAATAACATGCAAAAAATCTGAAGTTGGCTACAAATTGATACGTTTATCTCTAAAACTCAGTTGGAATACCTTGTGTGCCAGTCACATCACCACACAAAGCCGTAAACTTTTTTTTTATGATACGGAAGTAGCAAACGAGCATACAGTGCATCTAGTGATAAGTGGCCACTGTCGCCCATGGACACATGTTATCAATTCGAGATAAGCTGAGTCTACTTGAGATGGGCTACAAATGTGTAGCTACCGCTGAGGACTAAGTTAGAATGCATCGGCTAACAATGTCCTTAAATTTCTGATATTCCACAAAAGGTGGCTTAGATTGCAACGGTTATTTTGTATGCAGACAGCTTTCTTTATCAATATGCCTAGCCAGAACGTGCCAAACCATACCATGCGGCTTTAACACTGGTTACTTGATTTATGAGATTTATCTAAGAGGGTGTTAGAAGCGTTTAAACTTTTTATTAAAATCCTGTACCAAGTTCCAAAGGTTACTGTTTAGGTTTTATTATAATAGAAATATCAAACGGACATAGAGTTTATGCATCTATATATATCCATCATCATCAGCATTTTGAGGTTCTCTGCTTATAAATAAATCGCCTAATAGGAGCTTTGCCAATAGGTAATCGTGGTAGAACCTTTTGTTATTCGACTCCGGTGGCACCAGCACCACATCTATTTCTGCCTCATAAAAGCACTGTTAAACGCTGCTGTGTTCTGGTCTGAAGTTCGTGGAAAGAGAGACATACTTATTCGAGGCGTTCCAACTTAGGCAGCAGGAGTCTGTGACACGCATCTAAGGCAGATGTCGGTAGAACTGTGATTTTATTTGGGGTTATACACATGTCCTTGGTCGGCAGTAGCTACTTACCATCAGGTGGGCCTGCATACTCGTTTGGTACTTTCATAACATAAAAAAGTCAGATCAGATGCACACAAAACTCCCACACACAATCTTGCTTACTAGAGTATAAAAAAGGATGTACTTTTACAATTATGTGATGTATAAATAAAATAAATTTGAGTGATGCTTTATATGTTGTTATTAAAGGAATTTGTAAGACCAGGATATTAATAATAATATAATCTATTCACACCCTAATAACGTAGCTGTAAGCGCCTTATAGCATAATCGAAGTGACACATCGATGATCGATTATTGACGTGTCATTTTCCTTAAAAGATCCCTTCAATAACTTACACGAGTTAACAATAATAATAAAAGTCCCAGCCAAGTGTGAGTTGAGTCAAAAGATCAGTGTTCTATAATAATAATATGGTAGGCACATTATTCTTTCTCTCTTATATAAAAATTTTAAAGAGCATTTTCTAAATTACCTTAAGAAAATATGTAACGCCCATACAAGTATTATTAAATATATAATAGAGACAATAAAACTGACCTTTATTTATGAAAACACAGTTAGGTAATAATAACTTTTTTATAATATTGAAGTAGCGAGTGAGCTTGGGATCCACCTGGTAAGGCAGACAGGCTTCTCCTAGCCGTACCTAATTAGTCTGCAGGGGTAGCAACGCATCTGTACGCGACCTCATGACTCTGATCTTATCTACCATTGATCACAAATGTCCATGTCAGTGGCCATTTACCTAAATAGTAATAGTAGTAAGTAAATATAAAAATACAAACCTGATATTTACTAAGCATTTTCATTTCTACGGAATACTAAACATAAAAAGGGCTGGTATATAAACATTTTTCGCTCCACTGGATTCACGTCAATAGAATCGTTATCTACAACGTTCGAATAACAATTTAGAGAAAAATCAATGAATGTTTGTAAAAGTTGGTTTATCTCAGAAATCTCAGTTGATCTACCTCAGGATGGTATATGAGAAAAATTATACATCTATACTATACTAAACACCCTTCTGCAATAAGGCAAGTGTTCTAAGGTGTACAGTATTCCATTCTCATCTTAAATATAAAAAAATATGATGATATTTTTTGACAGGATTATCTTATCTTATCTATTTATCAGGACTATCTAACAATGATCACAACCAACGCCAAACCATATCACCAAATGAATAAATATTGCTGAAAACAAATTGCTCGATAAAGTAATTTACTAGCTCTATGATATTCACACGTGGGGTAGGGTTCGTTGGTTTTTCTTGTTTTTGTTATTTGGTAATAAAAAAATCATGTGTTTTTTATTGAAACACCTTTCCACATATCTTGAGTATGTTCTTTGTTTCAGTAACTATATGGGTACTCAGTCAGAATGGTTTAAAATGATGCGTTAAATATCTTTGGTTTCTCTTTTTTGTAAGACTAACACGACTAAAAGAAAGTAGAAATTTCTACGACATTGATACTACGACATGGGTGAACCACGAGTTCTGCAGTCGACAAATATTGATAAGAAACGAAACTTAAATAAAGTATAAGACAGCGGTTTCCAAGCTGGCTGGCCAGACGCTGTTATTTCTCAGTCCTTAACAAGATCCATGCAAAATACATGCAATATTAAATTTTTGGTTGTAACAAATAATACATTAAAACTGTAATTTTTTTGAATTACAAGTTATTTTAAAAGTGACAATACGAAGATTTCATACGTTTCAATCGAAGAGTGTGTGTGCCGGTTGTTCATATGCAACGAAATGTAAAGTCATAGTACAAAGTCAACTTCGTGTAGAATTCGGAATTATTAGAATCCGGAGACACCACTGCTACACCTGTTTCTGTCTTATAACAGTAGTGTTAAACGCTCCTGTGTTCTGGTTTGTAGGATATGGTGAGGGAGACATACTTTTTAGAGAGATTCCATCTTATTCCTCAGGAGTAGAAACGCATCTGTAGCCGACTTCAAGTAGGACTGTGATTTAATCTGATTACAGATGTTTATGGGTGGCCACTTACCATCAGGCGGGTTGCATGCTTGTTTGCAACTGCCATTACATAAAAAAAACATCTCAATCTATACAGACGTCCATGAGCAGTAACCAAACCATTAGATGGACAGTCTGCTCATTTAGCCCAACAATTAAAAAAAAAAAAAATTAATTTCTCATGTCTCAACCCTTAGGAACCAATGCTAAAGAAGTGGGTAAGCTTAAAGTGTGCATTACGCGATCCTTAAGCCAACGCTAATTGAGCACTGAAGAATAAAGGTCCATTATCTAAAATATGAGGCACTTTGAATGCTGTTGATGAGGCTACAAGATTTTATTACAGTGGTTCTACAGTTAAGTTATAACGTACTTAAACTTACAGAGATTGTGCAGTTTATAAGACAGTGCTAAGTCTCTACGTAACTGCAACTAGTCTCATTTTAAAAACGTAGCGTAAAATTGATGTGTTTTAAGATCCCGTGGGTTTGTGTAAACTGTTATACATTTATTTATATAGTAGTAAAGCTCAAGAAGTTACCCAATTTGGTGTTGATTCTCTCTTCCCACATTTATTTTACAGCTTTTCACCGTCATCAAAAATATTTACTGTAAGGCAATATTATAAATGACATGAATCTTACGCACTACCCTTGCATATAATTATTATTTTCTTTTTAGTCCAAATAAGAATTGTTTAAAAAAATATAATTTCCAGTTTTTAGTTTCGTTTTAATCTATACATTTTTGACAATGAATGCACCAAAGTACTCGTCAATATGAATTAATCGAGCCCAAACTCGATGGGGTTGTGTCGCTTAATTACTAAGATCCTATGGCCATCTTCTAGTTCTATCATCAGATCAGTTCCATGTCATTGGGCATAATCCTTCTATAGTGTTGTCATCCGATTTACACAAGCATGCAAAATTTCAGCTCAATCGGTATCCGGGAAGTGTATTAACTTTTTCCTTGTAAGATTTGATTACAAACATCGGAACAGTTAAAATTAAATAAAAACTTGTTATGATAAATACCTTACACATTGTATAAGTATACTAACTGCTACGGCACCTGCTACATGGTTATAGTCAGTCATAAATGCAGCTTAAAATGTAAATTTAAGGTAATATCACTAATATCGAAGTAACAATCTTGTTACTCAATCAATATACCGTTGATTACATCTCAGATAGATTGAAACCTGACACAATCAAACAATGGAATCCGGCCCAATTCGATTTCATTACAGCCGGATATCCAGCTAAAGTAAACATTCCATCAACACCAGTTTACTTTTCATTTTTGATAAGATTTTAATTAATATTTCAATTTAATTGTGATGAAATAACTGCTATTTTGTTTGTCAATATTTACACAATACAAAAGCAATCTTATTTTTCTGTCTGTTTGGAACATTGTTTAATATCTATATGTTTACTTTGAATAACTCAGAGCAACGTTTATGGTTTCCCCATATTGCATTGAGTAACATGTCAGGCACACCTAGCTAGGTACCTATTATCCTAGGAGAGTGACCGCCGATGGTAAACTAAATTAGACTATAGTATATAACTAAATACCAAGCCAATCAAAGTCATGAATGTAAAAAGATCCATAAAATTCGTACTTTTACGATATTTGGGTCGATACTGTACAATAAGCCTGAGGGCGAAAATAAAACGTTTCCTTCTGGCTCCTTACCTAAACTTAAATATAAAATTTAACTAAGAGGGAGGCAAATTGAACCCATGAGTTGGGTATCAAAAGTGCAGACCCATACCACACCATTACATGTCTTGTAGAGTTATAATCTGCACAGTCTGAAATAAGGCCAACAAGTTATGGAGCAATATTCAGATTCACAAGTGCGCAGCTACGAAACCGAAATATGCGTACTTAGAATATAAAAATTGAGGTAACTTATTTGTTGCTTTTTCAAAACCTTTAGCCATATATAATATAATATTTGAAGAACTATTCACAACAGTTCTTCCTTCATCCACGTTTTAAAAAATCTGTTACATCAGAGAGGTCGAACATAAATAACATCTGATAGTAATTAATAAGTGACACAGTACTATTAAAACCGAAATTATTAAAATTATTAAATGTCACGTGTCTATTGCGTAATTAAAATTACAATCAGTTCTGAACTACTATCAATTGTCAAAATAGAAACACGCTGTAGATATTAAAGCTACACAATAATATTTTTTTAACTGATTTAACGAAACCAGTGATATTTTTCATTTCATGGCGCGGTTCATAGCTGCGGTTGTCTGTAGCTTCCAGTGATCGCGTCCGCGCGCAGGTGCGTTTAAAAATCGCTCCCTCAGTTCTTAGCCTATGTAGAGTTCCATAGCATTTCGAGTTACTGAGTGAAATGCATGTCTAATATTGACATAGACGTGGACAATTGCCAACGTAGTTACCTTATGAATAATAATTTGTTGAGAACAAAAGTTATTTTAGCAGCTATTTATGTAAATTACCACATTATACCTAGGTTCCATAATCATGTAGGTACTCAGTAGCTACGAAAATAGGCATATTATGCAAATGCAACTTAAATCTGTACATGTTAATCTCTTTTGATCTACACATCAACATAACAGCAAATCGAAACTCGAAGCCGGATTAATTAGCGAATTGTGTTCTATTTTCATGCTACATGAGATTTCCTGTTAATATCGGCTCATTAATGACCATAGATATATTTATATATTAATATTAATATATCTATATTAATGACCGTAATGCCCATAAATACGGTTGTTATGGATATGAAATTTCGGATATAATGGATACAAATACCTATGTGAAAAATGTATACCTTTTCGGATACGGTTTCGGGTATGAAATTATTTTCAGCTATATGACTTTTTGTAAGACATTGAAAGGTAAGGCAAGGAATCAAAAAAACACGTAATGGGTTATATTATGAAGAGTTTTCAACCGCAGATTATAGAATGTAAGTAGGTATTACTGTCTACAAAGTACGTCAAATTATTACCTATTTTTATTTCCATTGCGTTCTTATTATCTTCTTCTTTTTCAGTTAGTCAAAAATCTAAAATCAATTAATGACTCTTAGACAATCCGTAAACAAATTATATATTCGATATCTAGGCTAAATTGAAACTTTATATCAATATCATCCCTCCGTGTAATAACTGTAGTACAATCTATACCTGATGACCCGTATCCTTTAAATTATGTGATCCGTGTCGTCCGTAATATCTGCCTTAACGTCCGTAACACTTTCCGTATATTAAGCTGAAAGTGGCTCTTGGTTGGAACAATCGCTTACAGTCCTATTTCTGCCTTATAATATTGGCTTTACGGGTTTACTTAAACTTTTAAAGGTAGAATCCTTTGTGGTACGACTCCGGCGGCACCACCGCCACACCTATTTCTGCCTTATAACAGCAGTGTTAAGCGCTGCCGCGGTACCATCATGTGGGCTGCATGGTCGTTTGCTAGGTACTTAACATATACATATACAATAAACCGTATACATATAAACCGTAAACAATAAAAAATCAGGATTAAGTAAAGGAAACCATAGTGTATTTCTGATAAATATTTGGTTAAAATTTAACATAAATATATACACATATATTTAACAAAGCAGTGGTCGTCATCGACCACTTCAGTTTGTAAGATCAATGAAAATCATAAATGCGTTCCATATATCATGTTGATAGTTTGACAAATCATAAAATGTATACATTGAAAAGGCGTTACCGAATTTTTAATTATAAGATATAATTACAAATAAAATAATAGAATTATTCGCGTGACTCTACTACGAATTATCTACTTTTAAAATCGTAAGCTCTCTAGCTTCAAAATAAATAAACGAGACTAGAATGTTACCTACATTCAAGTCTTTTTTAATTTTTAACACTAAATTACTTTAAGCTTAATAATTTGTAATAACTAAATTTATTGTAATTTGTAAGTGCCTATGCAAAATAAAGACATTTCATTTGATCTCATTGGTATCTGTGATTATACGAACATCTATACGATCTGCAGTTTCGCCGTGACCACGATCCATGCAACTGGGTCGAAATATCGGCGCTTAAGAAATTAAATTCGCGTATCGT
>DWPW01000165.1:0-13752 GCA_018252015.1 Astraptes brevicauda
GCACTTGGCCAGCGCGGTAGACTATGGCCAACACCTCTCTCATTCTGAGGGGAGATCCGTGCCCAGCAGTGGGACAACAATGGGTTGACGACGAAAATGGAAATAAGTTTAAAATCAAAGTCAATAGTAAAATGCAATTAAAAAACCATATAAAACGACTGTTTGTACGTAACATACGAAAAAAGTATCACTTTGTTAACGTCGCGTTTTTGATCTAGGAACTGTTCAAATTGCATTGAACACAAACTTCTTGCAATCGAATTTCCACCAATTAGTATTCAATTTCTCTTCCTTATAACAAGGTGGAAGAAAGATGAGTCATGCCCTTTACGCGGTCGGTGTAAAGTCCAATTCTGTGCGCATGCATTTAAGTGCATGTAAAGTTTCCGATTGCAGAAGCCTACAAATGCGCTGATTGTAATCATAATGCGATAGTGTCAACTCGGCGTGTCAAATTGAAGGTCGTGAACGCATTCCGGAAGATCTAGTACGAGGTATCTGGTAATTTATCTCAGTGTTCAATTCAATTCGTTGCATTGTTGCACTTCATGCTATCTACTCGTACAGAAATATTGTTCATGTTGCATTTTTTAATTTACATCACTCTGTCTAATTATTGCGACTAAGTAAGAGCCAATGCTTACGGCTCAATTAATTTATACAGCATTTATTTGATTTGAAAATATTTTTAAACCCTTTTATTTGAAAGAATTGTATTCATAGCTGCTGCCTCTTGTACTGTAAACTATATAGTGGTGGTGTTTTGACAGTTATATCGCGCATAAAACATTTTCAAATTAGGTACCTACTTACCACAACTGCATAAGTTATTGATGTTAAAATTCAAAGAATATCTTCATGATTCAACTAAAACAGTATCATCCATGTCTGCCTAATACTATTGTGGTAATTTTATTGTTTAAATATATAAAAAAAAACATAAGTACTAAAATGAGGTATTTCAACTTAGTTTTTAGGGAATGTAACATATTTGTGACGGACTTTAGAATAAGTTTTATAACCTAATTGGAGGCTTATACGTTTTTCTGTATTCAACAATAGTGGCATTACAAATGGCACTGCAAGATCATATGATGTAAATTATCATCGTATCATTAAACAAACAGATCCAACATATTCATAAAGAAATATTCAGACTTTAAAACTTATAAAACGTAAACGTAAACGTTCCTTGAAACTACATATGCAGCAATTATTGGATATACAGGGTGTTCAGCGTTGTTATTAATGGTTGTTAAACATGCCAACTTTGCCCGTAGGGCTCTTGGGGTCCAAAACAAATACAAACAGCAAATAAATGGGCCAATGCTCGTTTCTTTATGGTTTATAATCCACTCGAGTCTTATCCTTCTTTTGTCGGTGGACTGCGAGTATGCGTACGTCATCCAAAAGCCTAGCGGCAGTAGATTTGAAGAATAATTGTAGTTTTATAAGATGAAGTAATAAACGAGTTCCACCCGATGGTAAGTGGTCACTGCCCACCATGGACATTTATAACTAACTCCCTTCAGAACAGGGGTTCTATTTGAAGTCAATCACTGATAAATTGCTTCTTCCAGATACTAAGATGGCCGCCTTGTAAGAAAGTGAGACTGGCAACCAAACCCTTTCATCGATACGCGTACTTGACTTGATTTCAAATAGAATCCCTGTTCTTCTGTTCGGAAGTTAGTCACAAATGACCATGGGCAGCAGTGACCGCCTACCAGTAATGGCGCTCGTTTGCTACTTCATGCTAGAAATAGGTGGTTCGATTGCTTTGCAGATTATTCACATTAGGTATTCCATTGTGTTTTAGCTAGGGTTTTACGGCCACATAGAGTTCAGGGATCAATGATTTTGTAATTGATCTAAGTCTCAGTTAAATTTTGAATTTGTTTCTTTTTAATATCCATGAATCGCCATTAACTATGTTGATATACCTAAGTATTATGTCCGTTGATATGTCTTTATTCTTTGAAATGCTGGTAGAGAGTCTGTGCATTTTTTTGTTTCCAGGGGGAAATATGGGGAAAAGCTATATAGTACTCATTCTCAATACTCAGCGCTGCAATGAGGACCCCGGGACCTTTTAAGGAACGTCATCGAAGTCCTCTAATCGCGTTGCCTCGTCGGACTCTACCTAGGTGAGGACACCATACGCGCAACACACCGACGGTTGTTTAAAACTCTATGGGCCCACATATACCGTCGTCCATTTAGGGTGTGGCTGGCCGGATTTGGTTCGAGCTCCCACTCTTGCCACCCCCAACACAAGCAAGTGACACCGTAGCCAAATACCGGTCCCGAAATTACAGAATTCGCAGCAGGATAGTATTGAATGAGGATACAACTCATTTAGAACTAACTTCATATCAAAACCATTAAGTAATTCTTGTTAAGCAACTAACTGTGTTACAAATAATACTGATGTGCCAGTGCCTTATACGGAATTCAACCTAATAAGAAACGAATTGTTGATTAACTTTAAAAAATATATTTATTTATTTATTCTTTATGTACCTTACAAATATGCACAGGAAAAAAGGTGGACTTAATGCTATAAGCATTCTTTGACAGTCAAGCTTCGGGGAATCCGCCGTTCGAGGTTATCACGCAAAAACTGAAATTTACATTTCAGGTAGTCGGGAGAAAGATCATCATATAAGTGTCCAGATTTGTCTTCGTTGACGAATGGGATGCCATCTTAACTGAGACGGAAAAGAGGAGACATGATCGAACTTGCGAAGACAAAATATAAAACGGATACAGTTATCAATGAGACGTGCGGGTTTGTTCAGTAGGATATAATAAAAAATATTCTGCCTCAGCAACAGTTTTAACTTCTGAATGATAGGGAGAGAGACAACCATATTGTACAAATAATAACGCCATTTAACCTTGAAGAACGTGTTATGCTAAAACAGTCAAGAATCACTGGAAAATAATATCACGAACTACAAATAAAATTTAATTCCAGTATCTGCCACGCTGGACGCTGGAAACAAAGATTATTTGATACAAACCTTTATCGTTCATACTCGCATTATGTAATGATATTGCCCATACACGTGCATCCCATACATTGCATACCTTTATTATTCCTGCAAAGTTTATACCTTTACGTATATCATACATTCAAAGGTTTAGTAGTAAGGTTATAGAAGATGACACGGTGTCACTCCGTAGGAACTACTGGTGCACCAGTTTCTGCTTAATAATAAAAAAATTAAGTGTTGCAGAGTTTGTTTTTAAAGGAGAGAAAATAAATGGGCATTCCTTAATATTGAGGGGTAACAATGCATCTATTCTAATCCTATCTAGGCATGATTACTTATAGATGTCACTTACTAAACGATGGAATGCAACAACGCTTACTTCTGTTTCATAAAAAAATAGATTTCCGTGACTATCTCATAGGCGAAACATACAGAGAAACGTTTTAAATATAATTCTCAAATGTTTTGGGGTCGTGCGACATAAGTATGTACTGAAAATATCAGTTATGAAATATTATAGAATATGTTTGCAGCGTCTTGAATTTTGATTAATTATGTACAAATGAAGAACCTCATTTGATGTCTAGTATGAATAATACTCTCATTTCTTGTCGTTTCAAACTCCAACCTTCTATTGCAAGCACTGTTAAAATGGTTTAATTGAAACGTGGCGCTACCAAGTCCAAAGTTTACCATTTATTGTTTTACTTTGATATTTCAAGTTCTGTTGTTGATACAGTCCAAGATTTCTGCTAGTATATTGTTTTTATCTCTGCTACTCTGTCTTGATTATCACCATAGATTGGGATTGCTAAAACATCCTTGCGGGATACTTACTACTATTGAAATTCCTCCTGATTTTTTCATTCAAAGTTATAAATAAGCATAGTTTGGATACTACAGCATTAAATTCAAATAAAGCATATACAAAAGTACCACTAATTCAACAATACCAAGTATAGTCTGCAGCAATACACCTTTTGCAATTTAAAATCACTATCATATGTATGTTTGTATTCTATGGATTTTTAGTCACGTATAATAAGAACGAGTGACTCTAGCTGCCTAATTTTATTTTGTTCATACCTACTCCTGTTTCACTATTTGTTGCTTTCTAATTATGTAACGGGTAGACGAAATCGTACTATTCTGTCGGCCTTAACAGTTTTAATTGTGAAACGCAGCACGAGACTTAATCATTTATTTAAATTATGTGGTTATATCGAACGGTGGCTCGCATCTATAAGACCGGTTCACACACATCCATAGGTTGTCACACACTCTACAACGAGTTACATTGTTGCTACACTCTCGAGGTCCAACCATATCAGCAATTCGTGGACGTATCTTGCTGCTTATGAATCTTCTTAACACGTAATAATAAAATTGAAGTATCGCTAAGGTTTTAAAGTAAACTCTGACGGTAATATTAACCTGAACTTTTTTTATTGTTTCCCGATTTCGTCTGAGTGTTCATCAACTGGACCGATGATGAAATAATGTATTAATACGAAATGCTGGAATTTTACTATTAACCTGTATACAATGTAGAGCATCGATAACTTAACCTGTTCACTAAAATGCAAAGGAAAGGTAGGATTCAAAACTTTGGTCAACGAACAAAATTACAAGTACGTTTACCTTATCGCAAGCACGTTTTTAAGAAACTTATAAATAGTAGAAGATAGTATACTTATTATGTAAATTATCAACAATCTGCGACTGAAGGTGGCGACGAGAAAACGTGATTTTTTATTACTATAAAACTAAACTTTTATAGCATAAAGTTTATATCTTAAGGTACAATACTGTAAGGTGACAATGACGTATGAATTATTTACAAATCGGAAATATTATTACGTATGTTAGAACGTACAATAACGTATAATGTTATAAAAACGTAACTGTACTTACATTTACGATTTACTTAGATTAAATACTCAAAAGCAATTTTCAACATTTTCTGTTATTTATCAGTGTCACTGGTTGGCAGTGGTAGTGGAAAGAGGCGTTAGCTTGAGCAGCAGAGCGTAAACGTAGAAGGCCTTCTTAAACTTCATGCTTCGACGATCACCAATCCTGTTTTGATAACTTCGTTTTATGTAAATAAATACCTATATTCTGAATAACATACATTCGTTTATTTACTCACTACAAGCACATATGCTGTGATACGGCGTAATAATAATTTCACGTATACTTCACGTGCCATTAAGATCTGATCTTAAGTTTTATTTTAGTTCTTGGAAAATAAGTAGATATTTTATTAGGTATTCAATTTATATTGCCAATATTTTAGTCACGTCATTTGTGTCTCTTTAGAGAGAAAATAAACATTGTATAATACGCATCATGAACAGGTCTAACTACCTCTTAGACTCTTATTGTTTTTTGTATTGTTCTTAACATCATTAACTATGTCGCCATTAGGTAATGTAATGTTACTTACTAGCAATTTGTAAATAACAGGATACTGAAGTGAGTAACAGAGAACCCATCGCTACCACTTTATACTTTAACTAAAACAAATTAAGTCTACGTATTGTAGAGTATACAATAAACTTTGGTGCATATTAATGAGGAAATGACCCACAAAGATATTTATCTTTTGTTGGATGGATCAGGTTCAAGTGATGAAGTGATGAGTTGATGAAGGGTTATACCCACTAAAACTCAGAAACCGCCCCTGTGTATTTAGAAACGTCCCAAAACTTTTAGAGAACGCCCTTGAAGTTACTTCGTTAAAAAACTACTCCATATGGTTCACGATATTTAAAAAATAAGATGACTTGGACTGTAGCATGCTCTCTCAATGGAATGAAGGTAAAACCGAGGTAGCTACTTGGAGTACCTAAGCTCTATGCAGAGAAATATGTAGATACATATAACAGTGCGATCCTGCCGAGCTTCGAAGCCTGAATGGCAAGGCGGACAGGCAACGTCGTCTTTTGGCTGACAGGTCCTCACTAGGAATACTTAGATGTTTTGGTGAATATCTGCCTCCAATTGGACACGAGGAAATACCACGAAGCCTCCATTGTGGTGGGGACCGGGATCATGCACATTACAGTTTTGAAGAATATTTTGCATGGGTTTCTTAATAGCATACTTTGATTCAACCATATCAAGAGTAAAATTACTCCATAACTCTCCTGTAAAGGTTGGGTATATTTAGAAGCTTTCCACAAGACACGAAAAGCCGTTTAGTGCAATTTGGTAACTAAACTAAAAACTACAAATGCAATCGGAAATTTAATATGTTTTATAATGTAACTAGCTGACCCGGCAAAAGTGGTTCTGCTTCTTCATCTTCATTTAAATTTTTTTTTCATCTTATATACATACATATAAATGACAACTCATTTGGCAGATGAATCTTCAACAAGTTCGGAAGTATAAAAAAATGCGAATGCGTTCCACCCGTTCAGGCGTAATCCGACGACCAAGGGAAATAGAGATTTATTTATATATATATTAGTGATGTAACGAATGTTGGATTTTGGGTACTCGCGAATGCGAATAAGAATATTCGTTACAACAGTAATATATATGAAGAGTATTCCAACAGGGACTTCTGAAATTTTACAGTTGATAACGGCCATCTTGTTGAATTCATCTATTAATTTATTCAATCTGTTTTGCCGAATTACCATGGACGGATATAATTTTCAACAACTCGTGCAAATAATAAAATTGTTTTAGCAAAATGAGTATCCTGTCCGGGCAACGTACCGCGTGCTTCGTTCATTTTACGGTTACCCTAATCGTCCTACCGAAAGGACTATTCGCAATGTGGTGAATAAATTTGAGTCCACTGGTTCAGTAAACGTTCCAACAGCACTCGTACGTCGGCAAATCGCAAGACGTGTAATCCGTGAGTGTGGAGGAGAATCCGAGGCAATCAATTTCGCGTCGCTCTCAAGAACTCGGCTTTTCGCAGACCACAATTTGGCGAATTTTGCGTCGTAACTTAGGCCTGCATCCGTCCAAAATCCAATTGACTTCGGAGCTGAAGGTAAACAACCATAGACAACAACGTGTGTTCGCAAAATAGACTTTGAAGCATTTGCAGTGGCAACTAACCCAAATTTTCATCGAAAAATCATATTCAGCGATAAAGCGCATTTCTGGATAAGTGGATACATGAACAAACAAAATTGTCGAATTTGGGACGATACCAATCCACATGAGATCCAAGAGCGTCCAATGCATCCCGGAAAAGTCACTGCTTGGTGTGGATTTTGTGCTAGCGGCGTCATCGGTCCATATTTCTATGAGAACGACGTTGGCCATACACTGTCAACGGCGAGCACTATAGATATGATTACCACCCGGAGACGCCGTGGCGGATCTTTGATCGATGTTATATTTCACACATAATGGTAATAAAACGTTTTTCAAACGAATAAAAGGATTCCTTGATATCACACACACTATGTTTTATTTCAATTTAAATATAGGAAGCGCGTATATATAGGGTCTTTTCTTAATTATATACATATTGTTACAGATATATTTTAATGACATTTTTACAACCATACACTGACTATACAATACGTGCTTTTACAATGTGGTTGAACTGTGCATCTTTTTTTACGAAATTGACGGTAAGGGGTCATTGCCGTCTTTAAACTTCCGTAATCAACCTAAATAAGATTGTGAGTCCTATTGAGATCTTCTCCCGCAATACTAAGTTGGCAACTTTTGAGTAGGTGTTTCTGCTTCAACACACTTATCAAACCAGAACACAGCAGTACTTTTCTTCGTCCCTACTACAATAGATTCTGTAACCTTTTAACAAAACGTGGTTCGACTCCTGGTGGATGGTCAAGTTGTATAAAAGCATACTCATATTTGTGAGATATACTTTGAACCACAAAAAGTGATACTCTTGCATAGAGAGTTGATTTCAGGAAATTCCTTGTTCCATATAGAACTGGTTACAAATATCTATAGACGACACGTGTCTAGTATGTGAATAATATTACATAAGATGTATGAATGTATGGATGTTTGTTACTTTATAACTTCAGAATGGTTGAACGGATAAAATTTGGTACAACTATAGATTTCAGTCCAGAATAACATTATTGTATACCCAAAAAAAAAAAAAAAATCCTGTGAGATAGATTTTAGTCCTGTTTGAAATAATGTTATTTCGCTGAAATTGTTGATTGTACAAACTTTCAATTATAGATACATGTCATGTCATCAACATTTCTTTTATAATTTCGAGTTAAACCTGGGAACGTCTAGTGCGGAAATAAATATGTTTAAGGTAAAGAAAACCCTTATACCCTTATGTTAGATAGATACTTTACGGTTTGTCTACGGTATGGCTAACAGCATGCCATGATAAATAATCTGATCTAAAATTACATTTTGGTACATATATCCCCAATGTATGTAAATTTAAATAACGAGGAGATACCTAAGATAACGGCTAAGTGAATTATCTGTTACATATGCACTATAAGGTGTTAATGCCATATTTCGAAAATCTATACATATAAGTTAATTTACAGTACTGACCTGTATGAGTGAAAATATGTAGATTTATTTATACATATAGGATAATTTCTTATTAGAATAGTGATATATTAAAGAGGTCGATTGAAAGGATATTACTCACTTATATAGGTACTTATTGTCTAGCAGCGTATTTGAGAAAAATACAAAGTTACAAAACGCTACGAACACTGGTAGAGCAGTCATAGGAATTTATTGTTGCTACATAAAGTTACACGGTTTAATATGTGGTATAGGTTACTAACGGTTTAGCTACTCGTATAAGTATACCTGTTTTCTCGTATATATTTATCCTTTTTACCATTGGCTACATCATCGCCCATAATTTGGTGGGTAATATGTTGGCAACCACTGGTAAATATGACGTGAATAAGCACTAAGATGCAAAAGGTTTTAAATACACGTATAACTAAATATTTATATGCAGCTAATATGCGATGTGCATAGAAAACAGAGTTGATGCATAATCTTTGACTAAATTGTACATCAAGTAACAATCTTTATAAATATAACGAAGTTCGGTCTGGCTCCTACCGACAGGTGTCGCCGTACCCATAAACTAAGTTTATGGATATATTGGCTAAGAAGGTAAATAAGGTAACGTACGTGGATCATCGCACGATGTGCAGGAGGTGAGCGCGCTGGGGCGGCGGCGACAGTGCGGGCGCGCCGGCGGCCTGCTCTCGGGGCACACCAGTTAAGCTACAGGCGCAGATCGAAAGTTCGACGCGAGATCGAGCGCGCATATGTAAATATCGGCACATTTACAAGCGAAAGGGTTCACCAGAGCGGCGCACTAACGCAGCGTTGCGCGGGAACCAGTTCGGCGAGATTCCTTCGATGTCCGATAGAAAAATGTCGAACGAGCTTCAGGTACATCACTTGCCGCGAGTGTCTGGTACGCGACGCGGCCGCCACTCGACTGCCGCCCTCCGCTCGCCGCCACACTGTTGGTATATTTATCTCTTAATTATTGAACTCGTCTGTATAACAATTATGAGGCAGGTCGGCAAGTCGCAGGCGCTGGCGGAGGGCGTGCGGCGCTACTGCGTCTGCGCTCGAACGTTGCGTCACAAACCGTACGGCCACCTTACACGTAGCCTTCAGATTTTATCTCAACCAATCTACTACTCACCTGTTATTCATTTCAAACGTTAACCTCCAACACATATCATTTAGCATTATCTTCCTGCCTTCCATTTCCGTAATAAAATTATCAACATATAAATTAGTTACATGTATCAACGCAGCGATCCAGCAATTGCAACCACTTATTTAAATAAGTGATGATCGATTGGCTTCAGCCAATCGAATCTCGTCGATGAGATTAATTACTTGAATCATCCTCGAACCGTTTTAACTTGATACTCCAATCATAGGTTTAAAGGTCGGTTTAAAGGTTTTTGTCGATTTCTATACGATAGATCACTTAATTATACCTACCAAAATTAAACCAAACGAATAAAACTAAGAACTAGATAAATGTTTCCGTTTTTTAGATACCTATATGTACCTGGAACTACATGAAGCTTTTTCAATTAATAAAATATATCTAATTAGTTTAAGGGGTTGACTGGCAGCTGGCAATTATACAATAAGTATGGCATTCTAACAAGCACCTATCAATAAATAGCATGCTATTAAAGGTAAATAAATATATAATATAGGTATTTACTAGCCATAATTATAACTTTCGAATAGAAAAATAGTAGGTACTAAAAGTACAACACAGTTACTTATTATAATTTATCATAGCCTATTAATTGTCATAAATGTAGGAAACTACTCGTATTTTCAAAATTTTATTCAGAATTTTGCAAAATCTTCAGAAAATTAGATATTCAACAGGATAACTTTCAGATTGTGACCATCACAGTTATAGCTATACCTAATGTAATTAGCCTCGCAGTATTAACCTGGCCAGTAGGGATGTAAGGTTTTGATTCTACTCGCCGCCCACCCAAACAAACTAATCCAGAATACAACAATCTGATTAAAAATAGAAGTATCAAATGGATTACCATCATAGCCTGACGACATTCTAAAATTCCAACATATACCTAGGTACTTCTAATTTTATATAAAGTGAACTTAATGCTGTTTAGAGAGTATTATCTATTTCTATCATTCTTTCCTACCCGAATGTATCTGTATAGTACATAGTTCTGATTGTATTTCATAAAGAGTGTCATGTTAAGAGAGAGTCATGTTAAGTCCAAAATTGGACTTTTATGAAAAGTTACAACAAAGTTTCTACCATTCTCGCAAGTGGCATGTATACAATCTAATAGAAATCTGTTCTATTTGTTATTATTAAAAACCTTGTTGTATCAACGTTTACTCGCAACTTATCGTACAATACAAGTGATGAACGTTTGCTTATCTAAATTATTTAAATTAAATAATTTTCGGATGGATAGTACTGATGGTCTTGAACTAATCTTTTAAAGAAAAAACATACGACACTGACAGTATTGTAAATCATGATGACATAAGTCAAAACACATGTCAGCGTGTGTCAAATGCAAATATTTCACAAATCCCACTAATTCTCACAGTACTTGGACAAATGTTTAAATATGATTTTGGCCATATTAAAATAGTGCGCAAAAATAACCCACCCAATATCCAAAATACACGTTGAAAACTAACTCCTAATATGTACTGCAGACTCAGAATAAGGTAATATCATAGAAAATATTATTGCATACTTATATATTTTTATATTTGACAATTATTTTAGTGATTATTCGTAGATGCGAGTGCCTCACGGGGATACTCAGCAGATCCTTGAGTTCTGCAGAAATATCCACAGCCCTCCGACCATTTTATTTCAGTGTCCATCCAGATTTATTTGGTAAATATCCAGAACAAAGGGTAAGCATATTGCACACTTATATTTTTACAAATAAATAAAACTTAACCTATCTGTAAACAAAAAAATCTAATTTCTATATTTATATGTTATTAAATCTAGATGGCATAGTATCTCTTTAATAACATGTAAATAGTAAATCAACATGCAATTTGTCTAATGGTAAGTGGTCACTACCGCCCAAGTACATGTACAGATAAGGCGGAGGTTGCCCACACATGCTTTACTAGCCCTGAGGACATGTCCTCATTTATTCCAATTTTTGCTGGCTCTTATCTTGCCCTTTTTAGGACAGAAAAAATGAGTATGATTTCTCAAATATAGTTCCACAAATATTAACAAAATAATAATTGGAATTAATGAATAACTCCATCACATAGCTACCTACTGGATTACAGTCCCTACTAATCATATTTTTTTATTTAAATTAAGAGTATGAGTCACTTTTGTCAACAATATTTTTGATAACTGGTGTTATGCTACCAAAAACCATTATCTCCACTTTATATGCTCATTATTTTTAACTATGTTAAATTTATTTTGGAGTGTCTTCATCTTATGATTTTGTTTCTTCACAGAAAATCAATGAGAATTCCCTTCAGCAACTTAGTGCTTTATTGGAAGCCCAACAATCTAGTAAAACTGTGTCTATGCCAGCTCTGTCTTTTTACTTGAGACAGAAGGATATGCCTGAAGGTAAGAATAAATTGTAATTGTGAGATACATTTATTATTTTTGTTATAGTAAACAAGTCAATTCACCTGATTATAACTGGCCATTAGATAGAAAGAAATTTTGCAGTGACACTTTAGAATCAAACCACAAACACTAGTGTCTTCAAAACAATCTCAACGATCCTTCAAAACCGACAATTTTAATTTAAGCAGAATTTTGAATATTTCAAGTCCCTTCCATTGTAGGGAGAGGTACCTATATGTGACTTTTATATAAGATTGAAGTACCACATTGAAGATTTGCCATGAAGTCAATTACAGATGTGTCTCAAATTCTTTATTGACTCTTACATAAACAAATTTCGTTATTAACAATTGTGTGTTTGTTTGCAGGTGAATTTAAATATGTAAAAATTCAATTGAATGGAAGGAATGTTAGAGAAACAGTAGTTAAAGTGTTGAATGCATGTGATTTATCAACTAATTATGTTGACAAAATACCTATGAGTTATCCAAAACATGAATTCAGGTAACTATTTTTTAAATTATGTCAGTATTACATTTTAAATACTTGATGTGCGTAAATTGCCATAATGATCTTTATAATTTTTTTAGCAAACAAGAATTTGCAAAAGCTTATGAAAAATATTCCACTGAATTTGAAAAAGCTACACACATGAAAAGAAAGGTAGAAGAAAAGAAAGCCATCCATAATATCATGTAAGTGGTGTTTTTTAAATAATACATTGTAATAAAAATAATTACATATTAAAATTTGTAGTCCTAATGTCCTACAAAAAATAACTTTATCATAACTACAGACTTGTGATCAGTTTTATTTAATTTTTTATATTACTGATTTTATTTCCAGTGATTGGATACATGAAAATAGTGAAACTGCTAAAGAAAAATATGAATCAACTAAAGCAACAAGAGACCAAGTGAAGTCTTTGATTGACCACCTGTGCAAAACATATGGTATAAAAGAAGTTGGTAAAGCCTGAAATTAAAACAATATTTTACTTACACATTCAATAACTTGATTGGTTTATAACTACTCAGTGGATTATAGTTTTGATCACTTTGTTGAAAGATGTTAAGGCAATGACGAATAACGTCATCTTTAATAGATGTATACTAAACATGCATTATTATTTTAGGTAAAATATGACAGTGGTTGGAATATAAGCCACATACGAGGAGCACTTCAGAGTCTTGCCTCTATGGCATCACAACACCCACAGCATATGGATAATTTGAAAGGCAAGTTTGATTTGATCTTAAAAATTTGTAAGAGAATTTGGATGCTCCTTTCTCATATTGCTTTATCAACTTTATATTAGGCAGAAGTTAATTAATTATTAGGCTTGTTTCTGTTATATATAAATTTTTCTTTTATAAATAAATGTACACAGATGTCAATTGCATGCTAAGTATCTTATTCATGCCCTTATTGCAATCTGAATATTAGCAATATTTGTCATATTTGGTTTTGGCACACCTAGCACACAAATTGGCAACTGTCCCATTGCTATAAATATACATTTTTTATTATATTAAAATAGCAAACATCTTACCAATGCAGTTGATGTTAAGTAATCACTCAAATCCTTGGAAATGTACAACTGAATCATAAAATCTCCATATATGTATGTATTTCTGTCCATGTCATAGA
>DWPW01000166.1:0-13731 GCA_018252015.1 Astraptes brevicauda
CAGGAACAACTCCCAGATTGGGTTGGATTCGTTGCACATCGTGCAAGCGCAGGGCGCGAAATTTAAATGCGTCAACATGCTCCCGGCCTTGGAAGAACTAGCTTCCAACCTTTGAGATGAAGCGGACTCCGGGCAGCTCCCGCCTCCTTTCTCCTTCGTTTGTAGTCATTCGTCGTGTAGGGGAAGTGGACAGATTTTTGAGAAGGCTCTTCTAATGACTCCGTCCTTCTTGCGTATATCTGCAACTCGTGACACACCGTCTTTGCCTGGGTAAGTCTTAATAATCCGTCCTAAACTCCATCTTAATGGCGGTAGGTTTTCGTCTCTTATCACAACAAGCGTATTTTCTTTAAGTTCACCCTGGTGCTGATGCCATTTACTTCTAGTTTGTAATTCCGATATATATTCTTTAGACCATCGACTCCAGAAGTGCTGGCGTAACTGCTCCACTCTATGGTACTGGTTGAGTCGGCTGGCCGGAACGTCTCTAAGGTCCGTGAACGTGGGCGCCGTCAATGGGCGACCAACCAGAAAGTGAGCTGGAGTTAGTGGAAGGAAATCGTGTGGGTCAGTCGACATAGGATTTAAAGGTCGGGAGTTAAGGACAGCTTCAACTTGCGCAAGAACTGTGCTGAACTCTTCGAAAGTTAAGTGTGCACTGCCTACCACACGCTTAAGGTGATATTTGCAGCTCTTAACCCCCGCTTCCCACAAACCCCCAAAATGGCTAGCATAAGACGGAATCGTTTTGAAAATGATGTTCTGTGAAGTGGCGTATTCTTTTATGTCATCCGAACAAGATTTAAGAAACTGTGTGAATTCATTCATAACGCCTACGAAATTACGTCCGTTATCTGAATAAATTTCAGCGGGTTTTCCCCGACGTGAAATAAAACGTTTAAGAGCCAAAAGATAAGCATCAGATGAAAGGTCAGTTACGAGCTCAAGATGTACAGCGCGCGAGACAAAACATACGAATAAACATATGTATGCCTTTTCTAATCTCGCTCCCCGCCCCCTGCGGTTCAATATCAACATTGGTCCTGCATAATCCACGCCGCAGCGTAAGAAAGGAAAACCTGGAATCAATCGTGACCTAGGTAAATTTCCCATAATGGGCTTAAGAGTGATCGCGCGTAGCCGTGCACATTTCACGCAAGTATGAAATACCTTTCTTGCAAGATCGCGACCACCGATAGGCCACCACGACTCTCTAATGGTATATAAAAGCAGCTGTGGCGCGCCATGCAATATTCGTTTATGTTCGTGTTGAAATAATAAAACCGAAAAGTGATGTTTAGAATTAATTAATATAGGATGACATTTATCATAGGAAAATTCCACCGAATTTTGAATTCGCCCCCCAACGCGTATTAATTTGTCATTATTGTCGAAAAATAAATTTAGTTTAGATAATTGAGCATTTAATTTTATATTTTTATTATGTAACAACATTTCATATACATCAGGAAAAGACTCTCGCTGACTTAATCTGGCTAATGTTAATTCTGAATAATTCAACTCCTCAATCGATAATGCACCTGTCCGCTTATTATGCGGAGTCTTCGCGTTATGTATGAAGCGTAATACATAAGCCGTCGCACGCTTCGTCCGTAAGTATTGAGAAAATCTACAAAATGGAAAAAGGATATTATCGCTTGTTTCCTTAACTAAGTTACAAGAAACTGTTGACTTTATTTCAGGCAAATCAGTGTCTGTGTAATTACTATTTATTAAACCAGGTAATTCAAAATTTGAATCATGTAAAAACAGCGGGCCGTCCCACCATAACGTTGAAGTAATAAGTGCGTCTAGATGAACACCTCGCGACACTAAATCGGCTGGGTTTTGTTTTCCTTGTACATGGCGCCATGCATGTTCATTTGTTAAATGGTGAATTTCAGAAGTTCTATTTTGAACATACGGTTTTAATAAGTTAGTTGGCATCCCTAACCATCCTAATACAATAGTGGAGTCAGTCCAGAACACGACCCTATTAAAATTAGAACGTAATGACTGATTAATTTTAGCATACAATCGAGCCCCGACTAATGCACCGCATAATTCTAACCTAGGTATAGTCGTCGGTTTCGTCGGCGCAACCTTACCCTTAGAGCATAATAGACGTACAGTAATAACCGAATTGTTACTAATCGTACGAACGTACGCACAAGCGCCGTACGCCGTTTGTGATGCGTCCGTAAATATATGTAACTCGGTACACGTAGGATTAATGCACATTACATAGCGCGGTATGCGTAAACTATTAAGTGACAAAGGGCCATTCATAAATCGATCCCAAATTTGCTCGACGTCACGCGGAACCGGTTCATCCCAGTCTAGTTTCAGTAGCCAACATTTTTGTAACAATGTTTTAGCGATAGTTATTACAGGGCTAAGTATGCCCAACGGATCATAAATTTGTGCTGCACTCGATAAAATAATGCGTTTCGTTATAATATTGTCCGAATTATAAGGAATTTGAGAAAAAAACATTAATTCATCCGACCTATTATTCCATCCAATACCTAGTGTTTTGTTTTGAACGTTCTCATTCAGCGCGAGCTGCTTCGTAACATCGACAACATTACGTGCATCGTCAGGGTTCGCACGATCAAAGTTGTAAATCCATTTGCGTAAAAATAAACATCCCGACTTTAAAACCTGATCTGTATCTTTGCATATTTCGTTTAATTCTGATATACTATTCGCACCACATATTAAATCATCTACGTAAAAATTATCGTTTATAGTTTCCTTTACGTATGGAACATCACACTGATTAGCCAATTCTTTTAAACATCTGCAACTTAAAAATGGTGCTGACGCTGTGCCATATGTCACAGTGTTCAACTGATAGACCCTTAATGGTTCTGATGGGTTATCGCGCCACAGTATTAACTGAAGGTTACGATCATCTTCATTTATTAACACTTGTCGATACATTTTCTCGATGTCGGCACAAGCAACGTAACGATTTTCCCGAAATTTAAGCAAAATTGCAATTAAGTCGCCCTGTATGGCTGGTCCCACCATTTGTAAGTCATTTAGTGACACCCCTGAACTCGAAGCCATACCAGCATCGAATACTACACGTAATTTTGTAGTAGTGGCATGTTCCCGAAACACACCATGGTGTGGTAGAAAGTAATGTGGCGTACTGTAGGTATGAACAAGACTCATGTGGCCTAAATTAATATATTCGTGTATAAAATCAGTATAAAGTTTTTTATATATAGGATTATTTTGTAACCTTTTTTCTAAAGAATAGAATCGACGTTCGGCTTGCTTACGAGTTTCACCCAATACTGTTGGTGATTGTTTGAACGGGATTCGAACCTTGAACCGCCCGTCATGTTCCCGTATAGTTGTTTCGGTAAAGTGCTTCTCGCACGCGCGCTCCTCGTCGTTGCCTATGTTATGCGAACCGGTAGGCAATTCCTCTATTTCCCAAAACCTGCGTACTAACTCGTCCAAGCTCATATCCCCGTTATTAGATTGCGTAAAATTACAATTTATTTTAGTTTGTTTATGCGTATTAGACTCAACGGAACCCGACACTATCCAACCAAGATGCGAGTTTTGGATATATGGTCCATTGTTAAGTCTCATTTTGCCATCCCTGATTAATTCCCAAAACAAATCCGCGCCTATTAACATGTCAATCGGTTGACTGTCATAAAACGTTGGGTCTGCGAGACTAATGTTGTCAGGTATATTAAGGTCGTTTATGCGTAATGAAGTTATAGGTAGGTTTGATGTTATTTGTGGTAAAATAATACACCTAATGCGTGTGGTGTAGTTACCTATGCGCGATTTTAAATCTATATCACACGATTGCGTACATTGCGTTATAGAATTCCCTACCCCGTGAATTTGGAAAATGGACTGTATAATTTGCGGATTTAATTTATTACAAAGTGATCGCGTAATGAATGAGCGTTCACTGCCACTGTCGAGTACCGCGCGCGCTTGTAGGTATTCTCCTGACCGGCTACGTACCGCTACGATAGCCGTTGACAATAAAATAGATCTCGCTCGATATTCGTTGTTATTATTATTATATTTTGCGTGAAAAGATTGTACCTGGGCCTGGAATGAATTACTCGTTATTGCGTTGTCTAAAGGCGTATTGTAGGTATGGTCTGCAGGTTTATCGTAAGTTGTAAGCGTAATTGCAGATGAATTGTTTTCGTTTGAGTTACTAACATCACAAATAAGTGTATTGTGTTTGCGATCGCATTTTCTACACGGACCGAATAAACAACTGTCCACTGTGTGACCGCTACGCATACAATTAATACATAATTGATTATCTTTGACAAATTTAAATCTATTTTGTGTACTAAGATCGAGGAATTTTTGACATGAATATAATGGATGTTGCGCATTACACATTAAGCAATGTTTAGTTCTAGGCGCGTTTTTATTTAATGATTTGTTCACAAATTTATTTGTTGTTACATTACAATGAATCTTAGACGTAGAAAACGAATTATGTGGCTGCTTTTTAATATTATTTGCGAAAGGTGTGCTAAGTTTATTATGTGATACCATCAGTGTTTCTAAAATATCAGCCCTATTTTTGAGAAATTGCAATAAATCGTCTAAAGTTAGCTTATTTTTTGAACTGGAATGATTCTTAAATAAATTACACTTGTATTGCTCCCACTCACGTTCAGTTATCGAATCTAACTTCGTTGTTATAATGTAAATAATTATTGTGTCCCAATACTCCGTGGGTTCACCTAACAACTTTAATGCCCTTAAATTTTTTAAAATAACGTCTATGAGCTTACGTAACAAGGCTGGTGATTCTTTGTTTAACGAGTTAAT
Organism: Astraptes brevicauda; assembly: GCA_018252015.1. Taxonomy (NCBI): domain Eukaryota; kingdom Metazoa; phylum Arthropoda; class Insecta; order Lepidoptera; family Hesperiidae; genus Astraptes; species Astraptes brevicauda. The sequence goes on from DWPW01000166.1 coordinate 4,837, forward strand.
TGAAAATATGGATTTTAGGTGATTATGTACAAGTAATTTTGTATTGTCATAACGGTTTATTAATAGTTCCCACGCCACGTCGTAATTATTTGCCGAAAACTCTAACGATTCTATAACTGATTTAGCATTACTCTTTAAGGAAGACTTTAAGTAGTGAAATTTTTGTATTTTTGGAATCGTATTACAGTTATGCACTAATGATAAAAAAGTGTCGCGGAACTCTAACCAATGTTCATATGAGCCATCGAAGCAGGGGATGGATATAGTTGGTAATTTAATAGCGCTGTTACTATTATTTTCTGATGACAATGTTGACCCCTCATCAGGCATGGTGAGGCATTCCGTTATGCCTAGAATTAAAAAATATTCGCGTTCGAACACTTCTCGCACTTCTACTTGTTCTGCCAATTCAACCTCGGAACAAATGTCTTCTATCCGAGTTTGAACATTATCAAAATTTTCAAAAATACTTTGTGCGCTTGTTATGCGTAATTTAATTTCGGCTCTCTGTTGCGCACTTACCTTTAAACCCTCGAAGGAATTCACATATTTTCCAAAATTTGTTAAACGACACTTCAATATACCGCGTTTTTTCTTTAACTCTTTCAAAGTAGTTTCTGATAAGTCTAATTTAGAGTCTGAAGTAGCCATTATGGGTAAAAACTGTGGAAGTACTTACGGTTTTGAGCTGATATGAAAAAATTGAAGCGGGAACAAGCACTGTGGAAGCGGGCAAGCAGGCCATGCACGGAAACCTCGAAACAAGCACAGCCCCACACACGAGAAGAGGAATGATTTATACTTTTAGAGGGATTCTGGTTAACACGTTTTACCGATAGCATTAAAATCCAGGAACCAGGCAATTGAGGTACTTATTCTTTATATGTTCGGCGACGAAGGACCAAATAATGTTTTAGATTTTTTAGATATTGCGCGATTTGTTAAATTAAAAATAACGATATACTTTTATGCGTACGTGACTTATGAAGCGTTTCGAATGAAGGTTTTTTGAATGATGTCCGCCGGCTTCCTTTATTGGTTACTCCTTTCCCACGCAATCCTTCCACCAATCGCGTCCGTTGATTTATGAAGCGCACCGTCATTGGTCAGGAACAACTCCCAGATTGGGTTGGATTCGTTGCACATCGTGCAAGCGCAGGGCGCGAAATTTAAATGCGTCAACACTCACAAAATTTTGCGTTTGCCATTCTAATAATTACGGCTACTCTTAAGGTAACAGTTTTCTATAAATTTCACTGTTACTATATACTGAGACAACGTAGCGTGCTATTCTTAACATCGATTGTTAGTGAGATTCGCACAAGAGTTTCTCTTCAACGTTACTTTTGTAAAATCGCAGTTCAGCAGTTTAGAGACAACAGACATACCGTGCAGCATGTGCGATTCGAAAGAGTGAATGTGGGGCAGTGAGGGGTTAGAGCGGGGAGTGGGGCGCGGCGTACAGGAGGGAGACACGAGGGCCAAGATGGCGGCGAGGACGCAACGATCGATGGCCGTAGCAGACACCGCACGAGGCTACTCTATTTATACACATTGCATACCATTTCTCACCGCGACATGGAAAACTATTTATACAAGCCCGGAACGGCGGGCGCACATTCGTTCTCAAACATTTAGTATTCAAAAGACGCGCGAAAATTATGTTACGACTTACGTCATCTTCGAACAACTACTTAACCCGACTGCAACTAGTTACTGACTTCATTGTATGTGCTCATTATACAATATACTCTTTTTATAGCTGTAAACGCGCCTTAATGTTTATTATTGTTACCATTTATAACATTATAATGGAAATATTTGTTATGTTCGATATAATATTGTGAAAGCCTAATTATTAGAAAATGTAGTGGCTTTAAATAATTATCTACTTTCATTACAGTAATCTGAAATTAAGTCTGGAACGTAGATTTTTTATTCAAATTGAATGATGTACCTACTAAGTAAAACGACTTTAAGAGATTAGCCCAATTGACCCGAAAATAATTTTCTTTAATCATAAAATGTTTTCTCTGATGTAGGGCTTCATTTAAACGCATATGTCTGACGGAGAAAGTTGACCTTGAGAAAAAGTAACACCATTCGTGTTTATAAACAACATGATAGTCTCGCACTACTTGATACCTAATATATTACTTTAGACTACTTCTGTTTGAAAAACGATATAGTTTTAATTTCATTTACTTTTATTTTTAATTCTAAATTACACTTGTTTGAACGGTATAGCTTGTAGGTAGGTACTTTACCTTCCAAACAAGACGAAAACAGGTTTGGAATTCGTTTCAAATATTTGATGTCCAACTCCTATTGTTAAAACCTGACATTGCATAGTCGCTTATAATGATGTCACATAGTGATCGATGACTAGCAATGCGTATGCTTAATATGTCCGTAACCTTGTATTCTCGCTTCACTGCTATGTAGGAACTAAAGTTGCTATGATACATGTGACGTTTTGCATTGGAATTGTAGGTAGGTACATGTTTGTTACATTACTATTTATTTAACCTGTCTCATAGGTAGTCAAATAAATGGCTTTGTTATTATATAATCTAACGTAATCACATTACATCATAAGTTATACGGTCGTGATATAACATACCTAGGTGTGTTACAATTATAATATACCTATCTGCATAGATATATTGTATTGTTTCCGGGCACTTAAAATATTACTAATTTGCTGCTATCTTATTAATATCTTCCTAAATAAAACATCTCAGATATTAATTAGCCATACGGTAATAATAATAATTTTAAGGTAATTTATTTTAATTAGGTCGATGTTTAAATATTTGTATATATTATCACTAACTATCAGTTTGTCCGGGATTATTCACCTACTTACAATTCCTTAATGTACCTACAATTCTTAACACTTAGGTTTCTATACGAGAACTATTTTTATATCATGGAAGTAGCAAACGAGCGTGCCAACGGAATTGAATCCAAAAGGGTTCCACCATCTTTTTAATTCTCAGGTTTAAAGCGTTAACATGAATCGTACGATTTTATTATGCCTTCTAAATTCCCACGTATCTTGTACCGAATCACCTACCTATCTAAGTTAATGGGCATGGACATATATCTGGGTGATAAAATTTGTAAAGGTTGTCCTTAAGTTATCTTAACTAACAATATTAGGTACAATTGTTCAGGCGCCTCTTCACAGAAAGTAAGCCATACTCTTGTAATGATATTCAAGTGCATTCAGATACCGATATGTGACAAATTCAATTGGAAGTTGGGAAATTATGTATACCGTTTTTGATAAACGGGGCTTTCCTTTGAAAAACCACAAACGCAATTCAATCGTCATATTTTTTTTATTTATGCACACAAATCAATTACATTTATAAAAATTACGTATACCTAATTACAATTATATAATTGATAAGTAATATCAAATAATTGGTTAGTTAAAGGCTTAGTAATACGATACATAAAAATAAATCTATCTAGTTTTTTAAAAATGTGATCTTTTCTTTACTTTGACATGTATAGTTAATTCCCAGATTTTAATCCATATAATCAACATTATCGGATGGCGAAATAATATAGGATGTTTTTATCTTTCTGGTGGTCATGGTTTTGTCTTTCAGCTGGTTTTTATCTTTCTTCTGTGAGAGGAATTCAGTTCGGGTATTCAGGCTTACTGGGATTTGTGAAACATTACAAAAAACGAGACGACTAACTATGTAATTTTATATATTTTTTTATATTTTGTTAGTCAGTATTTATGAGTAAACAGATTATTTTTAAATCATTATAAATAAGAATCCCACTGTACTCTAACATTTCTGATAAATGAATTAGAGAATATACATGAGATTGCATATGGTAATATTCAAGATGTACCTACCTATCTACATAGCGCACGTACGAGTATTATCGCTTGTGAAAGTCTTTGAATTACCAACTCTCAGTCATCGACATTAGTGTCGATCTTCGAGTTGAGTGACCTTAGCATGCAGACGGGCGTCTACTAAAAGTTGATTGCCTTCATTCATTGTTTCAATATTTGGATATTGTAACGAACAATACAGTTGTACTGGTAATACTGTTGATTAATTTATAGCAGGTTGTGAGTTAACAATATTTTTTAATCCAAATAAATCCTTGATATTGATAAATTATCATGAATGAGTGAATGATAAATTATAAAAAGTGATTCGGCAGCGAATTGTACTAGAGGTTCGGTGCGGGTCGCATGTGGGGGCGTTGACCGCAATATTGAGCGAGCGCGAATGTCTCACGTAGTGTTAATGACCTTTTTTTTGGCTGCGCTAGCGACGCTTTGCAACTGAAGATGGGGAACTTAGATTTTTTTTACAAAATTATTTGATTGTAATCAAGCGCCATATCGATAATAGACTCTATCGGAGTATAATTTAGCAATGAAATTAGTTGCATTTTTACTTTAGGAACATTCGTTATAATTTATAATCCAAACACATAAATTACCACTACACACATACGTTTAAATAATGCCTACTAGTGAATTTTCAACAGCATTTTGAATGTTTTCACGTTCAAGAGATTAAATTATTTATAATATGGGAGGATTGTGAGTGTTCCGAACTACCAATCCATTTATTATAAGTTCTTTTTTATTTTTTTTAGAAAACGTAAATTGGTTTGCGAGATAAAATTGCTACTCTAGTTGTCGTCTAGTTTGAAAAACTAAATATTATAGTATTTTGCATTGTATTGTGATTACACTACATCGCGTGTTGTAAAATGTATGAGTTGTCGATAATAATGTGATCGATGCAGTGAATGAAACGATATTGCAACGTAAACAAACGAATACATGAGGCCACGCGCGCCCACGGCTGCGTACCGTCCCCCGGTATGGCGCGGCGGGTTAGCGAGATGCCGAGATGCCAGCCCTGCAGGGCTACGGCCATCGTCGTGCCGGTATAACAATTATTAATAATTTTTATTATTTTTCATAAAAATATACATCATAACTAATTTAGATGTTGAAGAAAACAGTACACTTCATAATCTTAAAGTTATCGTTCAAATGCGTACCGGTTTATAGGATTTAATAGCTAAATAATAAATACTTAGTTCTGCCTTCAGGAGCTTGGTAATGTGTTTTGCAACTAAGAGTATAACAAATCCTACTCTAATACAATCAATGATATCGAAACGCTATTGTACAATTGTAACGAGGCGATGTTTGTTTCATCACGCAAGAACCAATAAATAATTTTCAGAGTTATTTTGTATTTTGATAGATCTTAATATAGGAATCAACAGTTTGACCGCCTATAAAATGTATAGATTGGAGTCTAATATGTTGGGAATTAGGGTTTGGCTGTTGTGAGTGACAATTACTCACTCGAGGCGTTCCAATTTCGTCCTGGGGAGTAGTAATGTTACCGCATATGTGGCAACAGGTGTCTTAAAATCAGGTGACTGGATGATAACTAGTTAACTATATCTATATTATAAAGGAAGTGCATACCAATATTTGCCAAAAGTCCGCGGTATCTTATGCATTTACGTTTTTTTATTTTGTGGCATAAAAAATACAGGGAATCTTGGTATGGGTTCAATATGAAGTGATATTTATATAAACACCTTACACCTACCTTACATTCGATTCTTTAACAACCCTAATCCGTCGCCTTCGCCCACTACTAAAGTGTTACCTACAATTTTGATTTACCTACCGAAATTAATGTTTAAATCGGACGACATTCATCTCTGTAACGCTTAGAATGCACTCGTGCTCAAAGGTTTACTTTATAAGTATTCGTGAAATCTTTATAATGCATAAAGTAAGACAATAAACGCTTTCTACAATATAACATAAACACCGTATGCAGAGTATACTAGAATAACTAATATCGTTGGCATTATGGTCAGTTGGCCACACATAAGTAAGTCCTACCTAAAGACTCCAATTTCAGGCTTCCATACAGGATATTTGCGTGTATAATTAAAGTACGATTAAATATAACCCAGGGGTTGTTATTTTTGTTAAAATATTTCTAGTTACATAGTTATATCACTACAGACATAATGAGGAATTAACTAAGTAACTAGTAGACAAGTACGAGTGTAACCCTGACAACATTTGCTTTACTTTTATTTCAATTAAATTATATCAAACCATCAATTCTACATATACAATATTTTATACGAATAGCCGATGCATCAATTGCATGCAATATGGATTTTACAATAATGTAGCCAACGGTCCTTATTGATTCGGTGTATTAATATCGTAAACTCATATAGGTTGTTTAAATCCGCTATTAATAAACATTTCAATAATTCACTATAAGGTCAGCGTATGCAACATTATTTCTATAAAACATGAATGGATTTATGTAGTACGTTTTAGTGGTATTATTAAACAGTCATTTCGACATCCTTGCTCACAATGTCAAGGCCACGCGGAGACATTGATTAAGGACATTTTTATTCAAGTCTAGATCGCTACATGCTGATTTTGCGGTTCACGTATGTTTGGAATGATTATCATATATAAGGCATTGACTTTTCGGTGGCTATTAGTATAGTTTATTTACTTTCGTTTACCATGTTAGATTTTTTTGTAATTTTTAATAATTTTATTTATTACTTTTCATTCTGTAGTTTTTTTATCCGATTATATGAAGTTAAGATATATGATTAACTAACTGCATAGATAAGTTTATGTACCTACCTTCTTATGATTTAAAAACGTCTGTTTCATATTAATGTTTAGTTTCATATTAATGTTTATTAACACGATAACTTTTTTAATATTCTTGTCCGTCCCGGTTAATATCTGAAATTAGTGGTATTAGCTAAACGCAAAATTAGAGAACTGTAGTACACAATTGGCCATAAATATGTCATTATTTTATTAAACTATGGACACCGTATTATACAAGTTCCTATTACAGTAAAATCTGTGTTTTTAAACTTATATTTTACAGTTAGTAAACACGAGCAAAATAAATTTAACATGTTAACAAACAATAGTTATCTTTTTCATTACAGGAAAAAGGCACATCATTACCAGCGCAACGGCTAAACAAATATCCTTCCAGAGGTTTGCTGAAACACATATTACAACAGACGTACAACCAAGCTGTCTCTGATCCCGACAAGTTGAATCAATATGAACCGTTTTCACCCGAGGTACGATTCTCTTTTCGTTATTACTTAAATCTCTAAATATCCAAGTGTTATTTACTTTAATTTTCTTAAGTAATTTTCTTGACGTGCAAAAGTTTTTGTGAAATTATTTCATAACCTACTTGGCGGAAGTCTTGCGCATTTCATAATTTATTTTGCTACCAGTAAAAATAAAAATAGCATTCTATAATCCATTTATTTCGAATATTTTCCACTACCTACACCTAGGTAGTTCGTTTCCGTTACGAAGGTACCTATACATTTCTAAGTCATACATATCAAAAATTGGAATTATTACATTTCAGAATTGGGAAACATAACTCTCTGCACTGTTAATAAAATAAAGATGTTTAGAATATAAAACGTGATCCTGTGATTTTCCAGGTATATGGAGAAACTTCGTACGAGCTAGTATGTCAGATGATTGACCAAATAGATATAGGAGCGGAGGATGTGTTTGTAGATTTGGGTTCGGGCGTGGGTCAGGTTGTACTACAAATGGCAGCCGCAACACCTTGCCGGATATGTTTCGGCGTAGAAAAAGCTGAAGTGCCTAGTAAATATGCAGAGGTGAGAGACAATACTTTTTTCTGATAAATCAATAAGTAAAAATCTATATGGAAAATACTGCTCCTTGATGAGTCTGTCTATTCATGCTTTCATTAAATTATTATATATTTTTTACAGAGTATGGATTTACATTTTAGAATGTGGATGAAGTGGTACGGAAAGAAGTTCGGAGAATATAAATTAATAAAGGGTGATTTTTTGTTAGATGAACATAGAGAAAAGATAAATGCAGCAACAATAGTGTTCGTTAATAATTTCGCATTTGGACCTCATGTAGATCACCAGTTGAAAGAGAGATTCGCAGACCTAAAAGATGGAGCGAAAATAGTATCATCGAAAAGTTTCTGCCCGCTGAACTTTAGGATAACCGACAGAAATCTTAGTGATATTGGGACCATCATGCATGTCAGCGAAATGTCACCGCTCAAGGGATCCGTCTCGTGGACGGGAAAACCTGTATCATATTATTTACACATTATAGATAGGACCAAATTGGAGAGATATTTTCAAAGACTGAAAAATCCGAAACTCAAGGTCAGCAAAAGGGTCTGTTTCCAATCACGTCATATTTCTTATTGTTGTTATTTATCTCTTATTATAATTATACATTTATATTATGTGTGAATCATGAATGTTGCCTCGTGGTGTCTTACCGCTTGTGTGCTTTTATGAATATATTGCTTATTGAAATGTATATTTTGTAAAAATCAAAAGCATATTTTGCTTGTCAAATTGTCTTATAATCAATATAAACAATTAATCTGTCTCAGGTTGCAGTAATAATTGTTTATTTTATTTATGTTTTTTTACGCTTAAATTAGTGTAAAAGAAGTATTATTGACATTTTGTGATATTTCAGGGTGCGCAAAACGGGGACGATGGTGAGGGTACAAGTAAGCGTCACCTGAGCGCGCCGCCCACGCGGCAACCCACGCCGGACTTGCTCAACGGCAATAGCAACCACAGCACCGGCTCGTTGCCGGAGCGCCGGCAGAAGGTCGCCAGGCCGCGGGCGGTCAGGTAAGGAACCTTCCTTGGTTGTTACGGTCAATTAAATAACGCCTCTTCCTATAGGATTTAACTGTGTTCGGATTTGCACATTCGAACAGATCAACAATTACGCGTTTCTGCATAGTTGCAATTGACGCGGAATCGCTTTCC
>DWPW01000167.1:0-13716 GCA_018252015.1 Astraptes brevicauda
AATTGATATTATGTTTCAACAACATATAAAATTAAATCAAATGAATTGACCGCAACCTCCGATTAAAACCTCCGATTGAAATGTTTCGGAACCGAAGTCGGAACCGAAGGTAGAATAACAATCGGAAGTTCCGACTTATCGGAATCGGAGTCGAAGCTCCGTAACATCCCTGGTGTAGAGTCTAGACTTCTAGAGTCACGTTCACAATGCGTGTATTTTAATATTTGCGCTTAATAGTTGGGTTGGATCAGTTTACGAGGTTATTCTTCTAGATCTAGACTATACAGGTATATTACTATCCTGTCTGTAAGCAATGATTTAATAATTTCTAGATATTGATTATTGTTCTTCGGTTTTTCAATACGTTTCCGTATTATGTTGGTAACTAAAGTTAAAAGGACCGGAAAGGGATATTATTCATTTGGCTACGTTAAGATTACAAGATTAGAATAAATGGTAGGCTTCCATTTATAGGGGAGTATATGAACCTACTAGTAAAGTAGGTTTCCCACGCCAGTACCAGAAATATCATTTATTTCTAATATTCTAATATTCAAGTCATACACATAAAGCAAATTAACTATACTAAACGGTGAAGGAAAACATGGAGCAAATAAGTATATACCGACACTGAGAATTCAACATATTATTCTCAGTGCGATCTTCATATAACAAGTGTATCCGTACTTTGTTATGCTGCCGACCTTAAACCTTTAAATTCCATGGCACCCGTGACTAGATATGCATCTTAAATACAATTAACCTACATCTTAACCCTAAATAACTAGATATATTACTCCGGAGCAACATCCATGGACGCCTATATAAGTGCATGCATCAGTCAGAATTTGATATTATCGCGAAAACGTCGCTTTATTTCCATCCTATTCGCTCTTATTTTAAATCGGATGTGATGGAAAGAGACGACTTGGTCGTACAAAATGGAGCCGGGTCCGACACCGGCTGACCTTGATGATGTCATGGCTTGCCTTGCGAGATTTGTTTTCATTTATTGTTTGAATACCATCGACGAATTGTTTGCTATAAACAAACTGTGGGGGTAACTATTTATTATAACCATTATTTTTGGCAGCATAAGTAGGAAATAAAACGTAAAAAATCTAGTTACATCAATGACCGTCTTATGTAGAGTTGATACTTTTTTCTTTGTACGTCCGCATCTTAGCGCACAGTGGACTATGATTCGACTATTTACTTATCTAGGTAATAGGTATTGTAATCGAATTATTAGATTATTGATTGAAGTTTCGAAACGGTATGTGTCAGTACTTATTAGCCAAGTTTAAAGTAATTTTAGTGTTAACAGTATTTTTGATAGGTTGTTACAAAAATCTCATGGCTGGGTACTTAATTTTCATGGTTATTTCTTAGAGAACTAAGTTTATCTAAATGTACCAAATGTTTTAAGGAAAAATATTCTGACGTACCTACCTACCTTCTATTAAATTAGGCAATATTCAAGAGCTGCTTAAATTATACTGTCTACTAGAAATAGTTGCCATTGTTCGTATTCGTGACTCATGATTTAAACCCATTAATTAGATGTCTACAAATTGTATTAGCATCTACCTAAACGTACAATGGTTTGTTTGTAAACATGCTGAATAAACCAAAATATTTAATTAGCACAAATAAATACTAAAATACGGCTAACGGTAACAAATCAAATAATACCAAGATATATATCCTTTTTAAATAATGAAATGGATGGAAAAATGTATATAATGAACACATTTAGACAAAGAGTAAGCAATATATATATATATAGATGGATAGATGTAGATAATATTACCATATATATATATATGGTAATATTATCTACATGTTTTTATGTTTTAGTTAATTACGGTATGAATGAATGTAGTGTCTAACTATTCATAGATTATAAATGAGTCATGCATGTTGTGATACTTGTCACGTGTGGACAACAAAGGTCAAAATGTTACCTACGCATTATTAAGCTTCCTTTGACTTCATTGACTGAGAAATATATACATAGGTGATCACGTCTGAGGATCGACCATACACTGCGAGTCTTTGTTCTGAGTTTCGAGATATGTTATAAAATTTCAGCGCTAATTCTATCAAGTTGTAGAATATTAGTCGCTACTTACTACTTAAATACTACTTAAATACTATAAATATACCCATAGCCTAAGGCAGAACTGTAAGAACATTTTTCCTATTTGACAACAACTTTTTCTTTTTTTAATCCGACCAACGGGTCCTATTATACAAATAAGTACTTATCCATTTACAGGGATGCACATTGCACATGGATTCGCGAAAGGAATCTGGTATGGAATAATACCGGTCGGTGAATGGGCCAGCCCTGACCTCAGAGCGAGCAGTGCATGAGCACTCGGCGTGCTTCAACGCCTACACGATCGTTGTTTTCGCTAATAAAATTTTACGCAAATGACCGCCGGAGTAGGTACCATCTATTTACAATTCAGTTGGCTTATAACATAAACTATAACTATACGCAAGTAACAATGTTTTGAAATAAGAGCCATGTGGTTTTGTCCAAGAATTGTGCCTTTTCGATGTTATAAAAGTAGAATGTAAAAGCATAAAAATTGGTCATCATTCAAAATTTTGTAGACGTAACTTCATTACACGAAAAACACACCTGCTGCAGCTTAAAACAATTTCAATTTTAATTCCATGCGAAGTGGACATATTCCAAAGGTGATGTCAGCATATCGATCGGCTTCCGTGTGTATGACTGCGTAGTTAAAATGTATGGTGGAAGGTCTCTGTGTGTGTACTAAATATCTTATTGATAAACCAGACGCATCGTCTCATCTACTGTGCAAGTAATTATGAACAAACTTATAAATATTGGCAATTTTAATATTCCATAAAGCGTAGGTACATAACACTGTAATTTCCATATTAAGACAAAAAATTAAGCCCCCTAAAAACATTTAAGAATATCTCATACATTTAAGAATCTTGGGGTTTAAGATCAAGAAAGGGTTCCCTAAAAGATCAACTTTGAATAGAATATATCGATTTGATTTGATGCTTTGAAAGTTCTGCCGACTTAGTTTCTCTACAAATGAATTACAAACATGTGAACATAATATAAATACCTATAGATTTGCGTTTTGCGTCTCGGAGAATTTTGGATGACTCATTATTGAATTATTGTAGTTTTAGTAGACTTCCCAAGGCCTTTTATGTTTTGTTTTAAGTATCTTTGCATTTTTTAATTTAAAAACGTGATAAACTAATATGATAAAATTATTTTTAACAATAAAATCAAATCGACTTCTACGTCACTTAAAAATAAGAAATAGTTTTAATTAAGTAATTTAAATAAACGTTACTTTAGTACATACTTCTGACGTCGGCGCTCATTTTGGCATATTTTACGTAATAATTCCGCGAAATATATTATGTTAAAAATCTCAATACATACCCATAAGTGTCAAATGGTAAACTCTCATGTTTTAGGCTGGAAGTACCCTTGCATCATCAGTGTTGAAGAGTCGAAGGTTAAAATTTTCAAGATATGTCTTTGCTTAGAAATCTTGTAACATGTCCGTAGGCACCAAATGGTCAGTTCCCACCGGTAAGGGTGGAGCTACCCCTCCATCCTCAAGCCTGAGGAGTTGAAGGTTAATTTTTTTATCATATTATTTAATTCTGATACTCAATGTACAATCCAAATTATATTGGAATCGAGTTAGTAGAAACTGAGTTATTCTAAATTATTTAAAAAACAGGGGCAGTGACGAGGAGTTCTACCCCAAAATTCCAAGATCCCATCGTCGGACCAAACCCATGTTCAGAAACGAGCGTCCCGTTGAAATGCCCTATTGAATGGAAGAAAGAAAATTGAGATCGGTTCATAAATTATAAAGTTATCTCAGATTATAAGAATTCGTGTTTTTCCCATTTTCCAGGAAAACTAAGGAAAAATTTCCAATTTCCAAGAAATGTGACCCTTTTCGAAACTAGCCGCATCTAATGCCGGTTGATGCATCTCAATCGGTTCAGGCATCGTGGAATAATCGGTGAACATACAATAAAAATACTGTGAGAATTGCAGCCTCTCTTCTCACGATGGGGCTTTGGAGTTTAAAACCCAGGCACTTTTTTCTCATTCCTCGATGTTTTATGCAAAAAATAATAATTAGTAATGACAACAACGTGAGGACTATTACACTATGCGCTGGAAAAAAGTTCTGTTAAAAACAAATTTCTCAATAGTCTGTAAAGTCTACCAAACTGCATTCAACCAACATAATAGAGTAGGGCCTAACAAAATCCTGAAAGTCACCTGTAGAACAATATGGTTTGATGTAAAAAAATTACAGAATAAATTAGTGTCCTTGCCTACGTAGGTATTACGCATTTACTATTAACCATAAATTCATTTTTTAAACTAATGTACCTACAAAATAGCCTCACGATGTTCTCAAACACACATGCTTTACGATTTATATTCTTGGCTCAAACGCTAAATGATAATTGGACGTGACTCGAGACTATACTTCGTAGGTATTTAACGGTTTTAGCGCCATTAAACAACTTTGTCGAATTTAAAGGAATATTGCGTATTGCGTAGTTCAGAGAATTTGTTTATGAATAGCTACAAATACCATAATTTTTCCACCATATATCATAAACAAAGTTTGAATATTGAAATGGGTTATTGTAACAAAGAGGTAGCAAATGACCACGCAGTCCACCTGCCTGACAACCATGGATTTTAAATCAACTACAGAAATGACTCTATGTCTTATCCGAGGTTCGCCAAAGCTTCGTTGCTAATTGCTAACCCTTAGAACTAAGCTGGTACGCCACGAATAAGTATAGGTATATCTCCCCTACCTCATCCCTCAAACCAACATACAGTAGCCCTTCGAACTGTTATAAGGTACAAATAAGTGTGGCAATGGCGCTCCTGAAATCGACACACAAGAGTTCTACCATAAAGTATTATTCGTTTCTTAATATATTTTTAATTTCACAAAGGTCTCCCATAAAGTAGTTTTAAATATAGGTGTAGGATTACTATTCACATCGCTCCGGCCAACCTTGCGTTTTACAAATCTTGCCGTTTTAACTGATTTGTCACAATCATAAATATATCTGGTTATAATAGTCGATCGTCGGTGATTACCCTCTGCATGGGGATTTTGCACGTCTTTTGTCATTTACGTTACTAACGAATTTTCAGTTGTATCTGTACGCTTTCTCTATTAACAGATTTCTTCATCACGAATTAATTCGCGTACAGAAATAGCAATTTTATATTCATAGATCGTTAAATATTTCTGCTAGATATCTGATTCTGGATAAACTATGACTATATCTACTGAAACCGCAATGGGAACACCAATGCAGCAATTTTATGTAACATACTTTTTACAATCAAGACAAGTAATTGTATTGTATGTAAACATTAGTATTTGTGTGAATTTTGAAAACACCAATAGGTCATTTAGTTCGTCACACCAAGTTCACTAATTATATCCAGAGCTCGTGCAAAAACAGCGCGCGTTAATTTTTTCTAAAATCCGTCTACAAATTCATTCATACGCTGTCAGGTGAATTTTGCGCAGATTTTAATAAAACTCAATTACTCCTATTACTTGAAGTGTAACATTAGTGTGTTACATTCGTTTTAAAAATTACATGTAGGAAGATCCTAGGTACAACGTATTTGTGATTAACTCTAAGCGACTCTCATATTTACGGTTGATTACACATACCCATGGATGGTAGACCACATACATCAAGTGCACTGCATTAATACACCTACACGTTGTTTCATCTCATTAATCATAGGTATAATAAACTGCAACGAACACAAGACAAGATCGCATTCTCGAAGCTCAGTCCATGAGTCATAGGACTAGAATGGTCATTTCGTTGATAATAAACTCATTACCGAACGAATTTCAAAACATTCGTTATCTGGCTATCACGGGGTCTGTCCTGTCCACGGTCCACGGTCGAGGCGGTCGTCTCGTGTGACCTCGTTACTCTATTTCAACCGTATTGTTTTACGTAAACTCAGTAATCTAGTTCCATTTTTTATATCATGAATAAGTCTCGACTCAAGTGAGAGAGCTATTATTCTCTACCATGGTATTCCAATGCACATTGGCTGAAGAGAATTTTTTGAATAAGAAAAATAAATATGCAGGTACCAGTATAAAATTTTAAGGTAGAGATACTAGGTGAGGAGAAGTCATCATATTTTATGTTAGCTCTGAAGTTGCAAGGTTGTAACTTGAAACCATAATATTGGACAGTTTTCGCATTTTCTTGACGAGTTTTAAAATATTTCTATGCTATTTGCAAGCGAAACAGAAGTTTATAGCATTATATCTTTTAATTAGCCCGCAAATTTTAGCATGCAAATAAAATAGTTAGGTACTTCAGTAGGTACCAACTTCAGAATGTTTTTATAATTATTATTGATGAACCTTCAGACAATGTTAGAGCTAATATGGTGATAAATGAAAAAAATGTGGAAAAAATAATTAACTCGTCACTTGTGTTACTTTGCTAACACATGATCTATGGGCTTAGTAGGTATTCAATACTCTTATTATGTTATTTATTTACAATGTCGTAGACATGTACTATATCTATGACATCATTTCCGCACAGTTAGTAGTATTGTAGGTACAGTAGGTATAGTATTAAGTACATAATTATGTAAACAAAATGACTTTGTATTGAGTACAAATATGAATAAAAGGATAATGCTTTTGATAACTTATAGAAATAAATGTATGTTTTCAATAATGTACATTCTATAACATTATTTTTCATAAAACATTAAGCAAGTCCACTTGTAAATTTTTCATTTAGATACGTACCTAAAACAGACAATTATTATTTACGTAACTAAGTAAATATTTTAATACGCGTACCGAACTCCGTAGGTATTACATGAAGCTTTAAGATCCATTTGGTTCATCAATTATAACTGACATTACAAGAACTAGGATAAAGGTTAGTCATAATCGAGTAATTCAGTGAGGAATATTTTGAGTACCTCATCGCATTGACGTTGAAAAGTTACACGAGCTCCATTCAAACATTTACACAGTGTTTCACTTTTATTAACCGACTTCCCAAAGTAGAGGTTACTGTGTTTATGGATTTATTTGATTATGAAATAATTTGTGAATTGATAATCCTTGATTTGTAATGCAGGTTCATTATTATTGATGAATTATGTAAGTATTATCTGGAAATATTGATTGCTTTAATATTGATCTCTCTACCTGAAGATCTGTTATAAAATGAACCGACGAAATGACGAAAAAATGGTTAAGTTTAATATCAAAGGTTGAATGCACTTCTTAAGAGTGCAGATGTACCACGCCCACAACTATTCTGGCTGCAAAATAGCTGCGCATACTAAAGGGACATTAACCACTGGTTACTTGATTGCGTAACCACTGCATTGACCTGATAATGAAATGTCACGTAAAAGTTATAACAGCATCAAAATGCAGCAATTTTGATGCAGTCATAACTTTTAGGATCGTTGGTTCTCATTTCTACCATTTCATTTCTGCGCATTTTTTTATAAAACTGTTTAGGTAGCCATATTGTTTTTTGTTTCCGGCCAGTTTTCGCGTATTTTTTTATTAAAACTTTCTTCAGTATTTTTTTGTCATGGCTACTATAAGGGCATAGCAAGAGAAAATGTAACATGTTGGAAAACAAATCTGCAATATTTCTTTACGACAAAAAATAAACGATAATGTAGTGAAATTGTATTGTTAATTTAACACATTAGCGTGTTTTAAACGGTTATTTGCAATATAGACGAAACAAAGTAAAATATTTATGTAAATATTTAAATGCGATATTCGCGTAAACTGGAAATTGAACATTTAAATAGTTAATCCTATATGTCTTAAGCATTTTTTTCACGTTAGGTACGATGTTAAAGTGACAATAATTGAGGTTGCGGGTCCAGGATGCTGACGCAGTTGCAGGTTTTCGGGGTTGTGTAATACCCGCACTACGTAATACCTATCCCTAGTCTGTAGCTCAGTGTATCCCAAATTGAACCAGTGTCGCTCAGATATTTCATGTCCGCATGACAGAACTGCATGCCTGCAATGCGTATTGTATTGATAGATTTGCCGGAACTGCGTAAATGCATTTTTTTATTATTTTATAGAGCTTACTTATTTCTTATACCTTAGAATTATATGATTATTTTAAGATAGAATGATACTTACCTGAATAGTTTTTACGTTCATTGCTGAGTGTAAATAATACCGTATTTTGCCTATGTTATATTTACATTTTAAATTAGAGAACTTCTATTTAAAAAGTACTTAGTCTAAAAATATATATTTACAAAAATAAATCTACTACTAGCACCTACATGACCTACATCTATTTTAAGGATTCTATGAATGCATTAACATATCTATTTTTATTTTAATAAAAAATATCAAAGCAGTGAAGTTACAAATAGTACGAATTAATGCAACTACATAATAAAATCTAATAATGTTCATACTTACCATTTTTACTTACCTACAAATCCATTTTCTTTATATTTTTTAAATAATACATTCAGAAAAGGAGGAATAATATACATCCATAAAATAATATTTAAAGCTCCGGTGACATCTTACCTGCGATTCCGCTGAACATTTTTACTGTTTAGAAATAAAACCACTGTAAACACAAAGTTTTAATTCACTAATTATAAACTTTGCGCAGACCTAAAATAACGAATTACGTTGACCGAATCACTGATTAATGCAACCTTCAAATCAAAATAATGACCGCGGTTCTCCGAACACAAGAAAGAACCGAAGGAATCCGATTTCCAGCGAAAACTGTTTTTCTTGTTGCCGATTCGATGAACAGAAACTCATTGGCCAATGTAATCGGCGTATTTTTATCTATGACGTCATCACTTTGGCTTTTATAGCGTTTCGTTCTTGCTATTGATTATTTGTGTATGTGGCAAGACTACTAAAATTATAATACTTCGAAAAAAATTTAAAATTCCAATTTTATTTAAACCCAATAAAATAATTTGAATCTGTAACTATAATTTTAAAATAATAATAATCATTTTGAAATTCCGTTAAGGGCACTACACACTTTGAAGTATCTTACTTCAAGAATAAAATAAGTATTGTCTGTGGATAACTTGAAGGTATCATTAAGAATCTGTTTTCCTGTTGCCTAGCAACGGCGATTCAAACAATTTTCACAAAATGTCAATAATACGATTTGTTATTCCTTCATGTGGTGATAAACTCCATAGTTTTTTCTACAGATGCAGGAATGTCGAAAGACAACGCCAATTTTCGGCTACTCGGCTCCCCTGTGAATCTTTCATACCGTAATAAAAGAAAAGAGGATAGACGGAATCGAAATCGTCCACGCTCGGCCTTGCAAAATTCAATAACGCCGGTAAATACATTGAATATTTTATTGAATTACTGAATAATACTTAACTTATATCTGGATTATTGTAGTAAATACATAAAATAGTCGTCAGCGTATCTATGAAGTCATAGAATTTAAAGATTTCTCCAGTATATAATATTAATCTATGGTGAAGATATTCAAATTATTAAAAAATACTACTTAAGTTTAGTCACCGTGTAATATCACTATGGTAACTTAATTTAAAGATTGATTATTTTTTTATCAAATACAGGGAGCAAAAAGTGGTGATAAATTATTGAACTATTTATTGGGTCAGTTATAATATAATGCTTGTGGCTTAATTATTGCAATTCTAGGAAATAGGTGCATCCCATTAAATTCAGTTTCGAGTATTCCATCGTAGTGAAAATACATATTAAATTTATTGAGATGTAATATATTGTCATGCGGATAAGAAATTATATTATAAGACTTTATCAGTCATTTTGATCTTTTATGGGATTGATATAGCAAATAAGCAAAACACCAGATGGTCACTTGTTCCTTATGGACATCTGTATGAAACTTCACAGAATAGAGGCTCTATCTGAAGAACTTACAGATGTGTTGCATTCCCGAGGACTATGATTTTAAAGGTAGTAGAACCCTTTGTGATTTGATTCTGGTGACACCACCGTTGCACCTATTTCTGTCTTATGACAGTGGTGTTAAGTGCTGCTGTGTTCTGGTTCGAAGGGATACATATTCATTCCAGGAGTTCCAACTTAGTATTAAGGGGTACCAACACATCTGTGGCTGACCTCAGTTAAGATTAATTAATCAATGAGTGGCGGTCACCACTTACCATCAGGTGGGCTGCTTGTTTGCTACTTTAAAACCATAAAAAAACAAAAGATCATCACCTCGTATGAAACTGAGCCAGATTCAGAATTTTGGATGATAGAATCTTTTTAGATTTATCTCTGGTGATTCTACTGCTAGAGTTATTATAGGATAAATGTTGCTATATGCTGCTATGTTTTGGACTGAGGGTGTGGTAAGGGAGGACACGAGGCATCTCAACTTTTAACAGGGATGTCTAAGCATTTGTAGCTCAATTTAGGTAGAATTTCAATTCTATTTACCACTAGAAATGACCACTTACCGTCAAATGGACTGTTTGCTCCTTTATAACTTTAATTCAATATTATTTGGTGCTAAAATAACATTTAGAAAATTATGTTTGGAAATCAGTTTGAAGATTTGACATAATAATAAGGTAGATTAAAAACAATAAACATAATAAGTTACAAATAGAAAGCATTCTGGGTTAAATTTATACAGAAAACTAAATAAAACCTCTAATTCATATGACACTAACATGCGTCAATCACTTCGGATGTCAGTATTATAATATTGGGTATGTCAAAGTCATGATTATTTAAATAATATTTTTTTAAATATATTCAATATCAACATGTTACAGGAAAATCAGGAGAGATTCAAGAGGCCGTTCTCCGCAGATACAAAGGACAGGGCCCCTTCAACTAGGAGCTTCTTAAAGTCTTTTAGTGCTGACCTACTGCAATCATATAATAGTACTTATCCAAGTATATCTTAACTTTGAACATCATTACTTTTTATTTTAAATTACATAGAAGTAGCATAATTTATTTACTACTATAGTAAGCTCTATATCGCAATTTTGGACTCGTAAGAACCCTTTGTAAGTCGTTTTTGAGGAACTACACCACTCCTTTTTCTGCCTTATAAAAGCAGTAGTAAGTGCTGTGTTCTGGGGTTGAAGGGTGTGGTAAAGGAGGCATAACTATCTGAGGCTTTCCAAATTAGTCCTCAGCAGTGACATCACATCTGTAGCCAACGTCAGTTAGAACAATAATCTCATTTGGGGCTGATTATAGACGTCCATTGGTAACTATCATCAATTTCTAGGTAAAGGGCTTGCATGCATCTTCTTTAATAAAAAAAATACATGTGCAATGGTGTTGGAGTATATCAGTAAATAAGAATTGAACAATTGTACTTTTTCGTTCCAGATTCACCTACAACTGTAAGGATTTTACCACCTACTGAGAAGCTACTAACTGTTAATCAACTGCCCAGAAACAGTAAAGAATTATGTAGTAATGCATCTGACTATGGCTCTGAAGACACTTTTATAAGTTTAGGAACTAAAATAAAAGCCAAGGCTCAATTGGGACCTAAAGCTAGGACTGTAAATCCTAAAAATCTTTTGAAATACAAGAATATAGCAAAGAAGAATCGCAAAAACATGGATAATACAGTAAACGAAGATGCAAATCGTGATTACGGTTTAGAAATTACAATAACAGAAAGACCTTCAGCGACCCCGTCCCCTACTAGAAGCAGAGCTATGTTTCCTACATTCAAGAATCGTCCTTATGAATCTTACTTCATTCCCTTTGAAGACGCCAATAAAGTCGATGACGGTCTGACAGGACGAGTATCTTTCGGACCGAAAAATGATAATTCGGACGTTGAAAGGGCTATAGATTACGCACGTCGCCTATCAACGACTAAGCAACAACTCTCTTTAGTTGAAGAAGAATCTAATCAAGACTTAGAAAGTATTCCGTCTCATAACATGATCAGTATTACTCCTGAAAATTCTTTGGCTAATATTCAAGTCACCAAAAATGTAACAAGTACCAAAGGTAGTGAGGTGCCTTTGAAATCTTACGTCGAAAATATACAAAGCGATGTTCTTGACAAAAACTCGAGGACATTTGTGAATGAAACTCAAAATTATACTAAATTTTATTCTGATTTCCAAACAAATACAAGTAATCTATATCATCCAAAGTTGTCCAGTACAATGATTCTCACTGATGCTTCGTCGAAAGATTCCGGATATACAGAGAGTGGATTGAAAGAAGATAAGTCCTTTATGCAGAACTATTCCCTACCATCCACATCGTTTATTCGAAAATCTAATTCACAAGAAAAAATCGTAGATCAACCTAAGAGTTTAGACAGCGTCTCGTCTAATAGCAATGATAAAAGCTATAGTAACATGTATTCTTCAGATAAAAAATGGGTGGAACCATTGAATCACAGTCGTTTGCTATACAAAGATTTTTTTATAAGAAAAGAAGACAAACCGATCCCCCCTCAAAACACTCCAGTTAAAAGTGATATTCAAATTCCGGGTATAAGTGAATTTACAAATTCCGCCCATAACAATCCTAACGATGACAATTTAGAATACCCTTCGTATCTTGTAAACAGCACTACCAAAGCATACACATCAAAAGTAATTGAAGATTATAAAAATGAGTTAAAGGCTATTGATAATCTACATGATCTTACAATCAAAGATATTAAAACAGATGCCATTTCGCCTACTCCTTTTAATATCGATAAGATGTTTGAAGACCATTCTAACGTATTCGCGGAACATAAACAAGAATTAAGTGATAACTCTCAAGAAATCACAAATACAAGCGACGATATTAGTTTGAATAACAAAAACGCTTTAGGGAATACGAAAAAAGATATATCCAAAGTCACAACAAAGGAGCTGATACAAAATTACTTGAAAGTCAAGAGCGATTATGCAAAGGATAATACTATTAAAAATATAAGAAGAAATGAGAGGAAAGTTTACAAACCCAACACGAAAATAGAAGTGAACCCTGATTACAAACAGGATTGGAACAATCGTGCCAATAAAAATACAACTGCCAAAACGAATATGCCAATCAATATACGTAATCAAACACAGCCTCAAAAGAATGTATTTAGTATGAGAGCTCCTCTCAGCGCCAGAATAGAGAGCGTTCAAAATGACAAAGATATAGATTCCTGGATGTCCCTATCTGCTCCTTCGCCAAGAATACTCGAGTTAGATAAAATAGAATCGCTCATGGAAGAATCTCCCGAATCTCCTAAATCTCCAGATAGGAATATTGGAATGAGTGACAAACAATTCACTGAAATAAAATCGAACCCAACACCAAAACCTCCCTCGCCGGATAAGCCGAGTGCACCAAAAGCTACCGAATTAAGTGCGAAATCGACAGTGTTAGACATTTATTCAATGTTGAAAGAAATCGAGAGTTACGGAGACGGACCTGTGACCACAGGACCGAATATTAATAGTCTTACATCTGAGGTTAAGGAAGAAGAAAGAAACTCATCGCCTAAAGATAACTTCATGTAAGTAATTTCAATTTTCATTGTTAAACACGTTTGAAATTTTCAATCATTTTACATAGGTTATTTACGGATGTTTTTTTTTATACTTTGGAAGTAGCAAACGAGCAT
>DWPW01000168.1:0-13706 GCA_018252015.1 Astraptes brevicauda
ATAAAATCATTCTATAATTGAATTCATTTTACTTGTTCATTTGGTCAAATCCATTCTTTACATTGCATATAACAATTTATATACGTTTTATAATGGACTTGTGTAATCAAAATCAGTACAAATGTTTAAAATCTTCTTACTAAACGTTAATTGTCTCTTTAAAACGTAGTTCATACAAGCAGCAAGTTCACAAAATAAAGTGCGGTAACACCGCGCCATTTTTATTCAGTTAAAGCTGAGCACTAGGACATGTTCATTAGAGTGTCGCCAATCCCCTGGGACGTCGTTGACGGAACAAACCAATCCGGAGCGGCAATTACGGCAAATGATCTAATTAGCCGGTGCGCTTGCGGCGCCACAGGGAAACATCCAGTTTTTCACCTAAGCCGCAAGCACTGCATTGTCTCTGTAAAGTATTTTCAACTTACTTGCATCGAGATTTTTACATTACGTGTTATTGTCGATATATACCAAAGCTTTAAAGTATCTTAATGACGACGTACCTACATTTTAATCAGCGATAAATAATTAACGAAATTCTGAAGCTAAGATAATAGATGATAAGTAAATTAAGTTGTGTTTGTATATTATATGTGTATTTGTTTCCACCGTATGTTACGAACACTGTATTGATAAAATGAGTTGATACAAGCAACAGAGATTCTTGTTCTTGTCGTAATTAATATACAAATTGATTTTACACAAAAACAACTGAATTGAACAACTAAACAATATATCAGAGACCAGCAATAACATATTCTACGACCAGAACAGCCTGATTTAGCTGGAGTTGCTGCGGCGCTTCGCGTCTCTGCAAGTCGTCGCGTTGCAGCGATAGGTCTGGTACTCAATGGAAAAACACAATTGGACCTAAAATTACTTGTGTTATGCTGAGCACCATTTGCTGTGGCGTTATACATTAAATAAGTAATACCACGTATATATACAAAAAAAAAATCCTACAGGTCTTAGGTATGTTGTTACATAAAAAGGGAAATACAATTGCTATAGATTGTTTACCTTTCAAAATTACATATACTGGACAGAAAACATTAACAAAATCAATTTTTTCAACACTATAATATCCATAAAAAGGCAAAAAAAGATTCCATGGTCAAAACACAAGAATTTTATAGAGATTGGTTCACTACGACGTGACGTTGGAGGTGCTGGGCTCTATAGCGGGCGGGTGCTGCAGCTGCCGCGGCGCGTCGCGTCTCCGCAGCTCGTCGCGCAGCAGCGCCAGATGCTCATAGTGCTCCGCGGACGCGTCCAGCAGCTCCACGCACGCGCGCACCGCCACCGCCTGCCGCGCGCGCTCCACGCACATCGTCGTATCCGTCGCTTGTGATACGCGGAGCACGTCTTCTACCATGTCGTCAAGCCTGGTGTTTAGATGAGAAAATTTCTCTGCGATTAAAAATTACATAATATCTTTCGTATATACTTTTGGTTTGTAAGACAGAACGGTAATGCGAGAATACCTTAAAAGTGGTAGAGCCCTTCATGGTACGACATCGGTGACACCAGCGCTATTCCGTCCCAATAACGAGCACCCCATAACTATTTTGATTTGAATTCTGTACCTATCTAGTACCTACCTAGTAAAGAAAACATACTTATACGAGGTGTTAAAAATTTGTCCTTAGGTGATTTCAGGACTGTATTCTTATCTGAAGTTGATTATAGGTGGCTCGTATATCGATAACTAGCTATGATGGTAGATAAACCGAAAGCCAGAGATTCCGAAAGCAATAAAAGCAACGAATTAGCAAAACTTACTTTCTCTTTCGAATTTCGAGGTAAATGCAGAACAATACGCCAAGCAAGCCAATAGCTGCAGCATTCAGTTGTGGCCAAGTGAGATGCTGACACAAGATGTGGAATCTAGTAACTTTAACTTTTGGGATCACATCCCATAAGGAGAAATTTGGAATAAGCAATGTAAGAGGAAGTGCGAACACCACCAAGGTTCCCACCACCGTCGTCCATTCTGAACTATTGGACATTACTTGTAAAGATCATAGCAATAAGAATTTTAACGGGATGAGAAATTCGTTATTTCAAACGCCAAAATGAGGTTGACAGTTTTCTATGACTATCTTATTATTTTTAATATAGCTTTACGGTTTTGGCTTCTTGTCTTTTAGGCTTATTTGATTTACTTTCTTCACTCTTATTTCTACAGATAGTGAATACTACCTTTTTTTTCTTAAAACATTTTTACGGCCATGGATCAAGTCCTTTACAGCCAATCTTCATTTTTTCCTTTCCTTTATTTCTTATATCCTAATGAATACCAATATGGAAAATAGCGATGATGAAATGGTTCCATACGGAAGATGATGATGATGATGAGATAGGTCCAGTAAAGTAATGGGGGCCTTTACTAGGCCTTCATGTGGACTCTTGGAAACAACACGAAAAGTCACCTGTCACTGCATTGTATCACTTTTCTACACACGTGCACGTTATCGAGCACTTTATGATAAAAACCCCACCATTTTTACACATAAAAATACGACTATACACAAGTTTTGAAAAATAATATCATGCAACGAAACTGCTCTCTTCGCGTTCCCGCCAAAAAAACCTGAATACTACCTGATAGATCAGGTGTAGAAAAAAAATTGCATTTGTTCATGAGACGTTAGCCACTACAAAAAGATATCGTTACATGCACGCGGGCAAGTGCCCCCCCCCCCCTGGATTCTTTATACTTCGTTACTATCTACTGTTATCAATAAAATTTACCGTCTCTGTTTAGTACACTTTTTAAAATGATAACACTTTTTTTTTTTTTGAAAACGCCCAGTAACAGCCAAGCATAGTCATCAAGTATGCGAAACTCCGCATTATACTCCCGTGTGATTCACCTTCGTTCCCTGAATACTCAATTTGCACAAATGTCATCCTTTTATTAAATATTTATTGTAGCTTCATTAGCTTGTTGTATTTTTGAGTTTTATTTTTGGGACGTGGTTTGAAATAATCTGAATTGCCGATGACGCGGTAACTGGGAACGCCCATGTACGTAGCTAATACAAAACTGATATACATTTTTTCTTTGTATAGTAGTAGTATATCAATACATTTTTCATAATTAAGTATGTTTTTCTTTATTATAAATAATTTAGTTGCATAGACCAGTTTCAATTAGCAACGTAAGCTGTACGTGAGTTTACATTAGTCTATCTGCATGGTTAAATGAACTATAGTTTTAGAACACAAGCATCAATAGAAACCAAGTATGAAATAGGTACCTAACTCAGAAAAAACCCTGCAAAAGTCGCTAGGCAGCAAATGAGTCGGCGGGCGCTAGCGAGCGTCCGTCACATGTACACAAGCCGGCGACGCGGCACTCGCGCGGCATATCAATTTCTACTAGGTACACACAATAAAATTGGACGGTCTCCGGAGAGGGCTTAAACGATTCGCCGTTTTGTCTCGGGCCCAGCTGCGTAATGACCGGAGCAGGAAAAAATTGTCAGCAAGAAAACGCGAGGGTACTCGGGTTTATGTGCACGCGGCAGATGGCGCTCCCGACGCTCTCCTAACGGCCTCTGCTTACCTCGCAAAACCCGCGCCAATTTTATTTATCGAAAATATAAACCGATTTGCAGAGGTCCGTCGTAAATTCTAGAGAGCCGATTTATAGCTGTTACCGGGCGTGCTTAAACAAAGTCGTTTCTTTAAACTTTTCTCCGTACTCCGCAAACATTATTCGACGATGAGTGGGATTTCTTAATTTACGAGCTTAAGAGAGAATTAATTTGACACACCCCAAGAAATATCTACGTAGAAAACCAGATATATTTACCTAAATAAATACCTTTTACATACCTTAAACCTACTAGCTAAAGTTGCGAGACTTGCGAGATTGTAACAATGGTAATACAATATTTGCTTCGAATAGGATGGGCATAAGATAACTGCCTACTTATTAGCTAAGCATGCAAAGATCATATAAGTATTAATAGCACTGCACCACATTCTTTTCAAAGAGTTCATTTGGTGCAATCCATGTAAAAACTATGTAGAGTAAACTTTAAGGACTTATGAATAAGTCCATATACCGAATACATCAATGGATAAAAGCATCTAAGTTGGTCACGGGTTTACACTGCAGTTACTAGCATAACTTCCCTGTCTTAATGATTCAATGCGGACGTTTTAGGCCTACTGCTTTAAGTAGGACTGCAATATATTTAATGCTCATTTAACGGACATGGGCCCTCTCCTCACGACTGGGCGAGTCTTGAAAATACGTCCTACTTCTACGTCGCCACCGTGCTCCAAAACTTATAGATTTATCCATTCAGAGATTTAGTTTTTTTTCGCTACTATCCTTTAGCTGCATTTACCTCCTAACAGCTCAATTGCGAGCTATTCCCTATTATAATATTACGGTACCATTTCACAACCGTAAAAGTTATCGAGATAAATAAAGTGACTAACAGTTAGAAGTAAACTAAATACACGATTTCCCTGCCTAATTATTGATGCATTAACCATATGCTTTTATTGATACTAAGCAATCAAATAACAACGATATTAAGGCGCACGATAACCACGGCTATCAGAATGTAATTGGAACCGAATTCATTAGCATTATGAAGGGCAAATTGTTTTGGTGAATCCCTTGTCAATTTACTTAAGTACCTACCTATGTCGTTATTGTTATATGTAATAATGTTGCTACAGTTAATATTTATTAAACCGATTTCGTCAAAGTAGGTAGATTGAGTAAGATTCTACCTATTACCTAAGTGAGTCACGCATTTGATTATAGGGCATTGGCTTGAAATTATAAAATGAATAAGAATTCAAATATTTTATTTAAAAGGTGGCAGAAGTCTTTGTGTTGTGAATTTTGACTTTGTAGATAAATGTATCCACCGCCGCCAATCTGATTTATTGCACTGCTGTATTACAAACAAAAAGGCGCTTGACTAAAACTGACTACCTAGTGCTAGCTAGCCCTAAAAAGTTCGGTTTGCATTATGCCAGGAACGTGCAAGATGTGGAAAGAATTTTCTATACCCGGAGCTCTTCAAAAGCTCTCTTCCGTCCAAAGCCAGCGATTCATTTGCGACTTCTCTATTCTTCTATCTTTCATTATATAGCGATATCTACTTTTCATGGATAGCATAGCCCGTTTGTCTTCTCGTTATGTATAAGTACATATTAGAAGGTACTAACACGGAATGCCTTATGCCGCATGAGTCATGCGAGCATACTCTAGTATATGTATTGTGGGTACACAAGATACTTTATAAATAAGTACCTACGTTTGTAATACTTACTGCGGGCCTGTGCCTGCCGGTCACGTACTTCATGTGGTATTGTAGAAATGGTAGGGCCATAGGGCCCACTTTATGACCACGACAGGTCTGCCAAGAGCGTAACGCTTGAGTAAATTGGTAGAAATACCTACGAAAACATTACAACTAACTTCTCTAGGGTAGCAACACCGTTATGGCGGACTTCAGGTAGGCCTCCAAAGTTATGTTGCGTTGATTGCAAATGTCCATGTTTGCTAGTGACCGCTTGGAATCAGACGGACTGCATGCTCGTCTGCTACTTTCAATCTTATAAAAAACGTCACTTTTTCTTTTTGAAACATTATTATTAGATCAGAATTGTATGTATCTTAATATAATATCGTACGTAAATCCTCACTAGGATCTAACACGCATGATGAGATAAATTTTTTATTGAAGATATTGATATACATTTTTGTACTTCTGTCTTCTTGTATGTCCAAGGCAACAATACGATCTATTAAAACACTGCCTATCTTTTTAACACGCTTTTATTAAGTTGATAAGTACCGTTGAACTCGCTATCTTTGCCCGATTTTTCCTTAATTTGCTTTTATTTCATTTTGCTGTAGAACCTGACGTGTTTTTTTTGACGTATACTTTCTTATCATACGCTTGCATTCCTACTGTTATATAACGGCAACGACAACACAGCCTTACGGATTACTTAAAAAATAACCATAATTTGATTGATTTTCATCGCGGGCCAAGTTATCGTCAACAATGCCAAGTCGAATTTTAGTGGCAATATAGTTCCAAAAAATTGTGTAAAAAATCACCATTATCAGGACTTAAGATTGTTATTGATAACTTAAACTGACACCTAGCTATTTTTCGTATTTTCCATACAAATCGCACCGAGCCCTTTTAAGTGCCAAGGGTTATCACATTCGAGTAAAATGAATTATTAAACTAATATTTATTAATAGAACAATATAATCTCAAATGAAGTAAAACATGGAGGTTAAAAGTAATGAAAAAATTAATGTTAAATAATGATTATTATTTTTAACAAATGATACATAACAAACTACCCTGAGAAATAGAAGCATAACATAATGTAAATAATTATTCTTAATTTAAACACGAGACAAAATAACAGCAAGTAAATACTGACGTAACTAAAAAGTAATTTTTAAGCACGGATTTTTTAGATTTTCCTCGTCTTATACAAGATATTTGCTTGTTATTCTGAAATAAAAATGCTACTTTAAACAATACTAATTTGAATTCTATAAATCAATTAAGCAAATACCGGTGTCACTAGCCCATATCTTGCGTAAAAATGTCCTGGCCTTTCGATGGAACACATCTGTAGTTGTATCTTATTTCTCAGGAGCGGCAATGCTTCTCAGATTAGCTTTAAATAAAATCCCTTTATGAAGTTTATTGCAGATGTACATAATTGGCTGTGGCTAATCGACATCAGGTGTGCAACAGCCTCGTTTGATCAATTTAATAAAATATAAATAATGTATTAAAGCACCAAATTTACATACGTCTATTTTAACATAACTAATTTAATTTTTGACAATCCTTAGCAGTTTTTAATAGCGGCAGCGGTAGCGGTAGACAATAACGAACGGTCTATTGATCATTGGGTAACTTTACAGATCATCATAACTTTTAAGTGATAAAGCCGACCATAAAGTGACTACAATAAAAAACTACGATTATCGTATTATAACATACATTAAAATGAACCAAAGTGCTTTTTTGTAATTAAAGTTATTGCGAAGTTCCTTGGATGTTATTGGCTCGCAAAAATGAGCAGACTTCGACAAACTCTCCCAGATCAATAGACGGCCTTAAACAGAAATGTTAGATGCTATCTTACCACAGTATTAATCTATTTTTCAATAAAATAATAAGTGTTTACATATATTTTCCCTAAAATTTGCTAACGAGTAGCTCTTTGGGCAAAGATACCTCAGTGGCAAAGTAAGTATGATCGACGGTATGTATCTTTTAATAATGATCCTTTATTTATTGCGATTATTATAGGGTTTTCCCCAGCTGTAAACATTATAAATCAATTGTGCATGAGTATCCTGTAGATACGCTCTTATCACAAAGGCAAAAATAAAACACGATAAAGTAATATCACATTCATATATTTTAATATCATATGGCTACAAATGTATAAAATATCAGTCACCTTTAAAATTACATACATTTTTTCTAAATAATATCGTAAAAAGGTGCCAACAGCAAATAAAATGTACAGACATAAACAAAAAAAATTGATTTTTCATTAAACATTTTACAAAAACGTTCCCTCCATATTAGACTGGTCATGTAAAATGTACCATGACTTGATTAATGTCTTAAACAAAATACCTTTGTGATAGCTTTAAAGCTTACATTTTATTAATAAATAAAATACTTTTCGTTTCGTTCAATAAAATAAACCTTGAGTATGTTTTGGTTTCAATAATGTCCCTTTATTTCAGCTTCCATAATGCATTAATAATACCTTGGAAAATCACTACTTACTTATATTAACAAAGCAAATATCATTAACATACAGGTTCATTTCTAACACATAACTCTCAGGACCATATCACTAGCATAAGCCATACCTTTTGTTCTATAAGGTTCCACTAATAAAGCTGACTAAAAACATTGAGATACACTAAACATAGACTTTTAAGTTTTTGTTGTAGTGTTTGATACTTTTCAGATCTGAAATTGCGTAAAAACTCCCGTACGCTGCCATTATTATTAATTATATCATAATAATACTAAGCCGAATTATATTTATTTGACGTGACATATTGTGATGCGACAGAACGGTGTCAATTTCATACATTGGAATAATGACGTCACAACACACTAATGTATTATTATTAAAACTTATAGAACAAAAGTCCTTGTTTATAATACCAGAGATTTCTTCCTGCGAGGTGATTTCTGGCTTACAGTCGACCTTGTATATGTATAATAATTATCATAGAATTATTCGGAAAAATTACATTTATTTCAGACTAGATTGCTACATTTTTTTACGTAGCATTTTCATTCACTTATTACATATAATCTCACTTTTCACTTTATAAATTGACAAACAATTTGGTGTTTTTGGTATGTAATTCTGTATACGCATATTTATTATAATACATAGGATTCATTTTTCAATTTTTGTTTGTGAATAAGTGATTATAATATAAATTAAATAATACTACTACCAATGAGACCAGAATTATTAGATGATTTTCTAGGTATAACTGCGAAGCTACTTTAGGGTTCAAACAAACACACAATGCGGCGTTCAATCTTGATACGTGTCGTGAATTGTTAACGATGAAAAATTTTAATACCATACCACGATATTTTTTACAAAGTGACTTATTTCCATTATTCGTTTTATCTATATTTTTTGGGATTTAACTGTATTTTCTGCGTTCCTGTCTTTACTTCAAGCAGGTAATCTATAACGCATACAGTAAAAAATCACGACACGCGACGCCGTGATTTCCACGACATAGCGTCGCAACGTCTTACAGCAGCGCAGCGTCTCATTGTACTATTTAGCACTTGTCCTTTTACACTACCCTCTTAAATAAATATGAAAAGATTTCGCTTCAAATAACATGTATACATATCATCAGATTCAAAAAACAGATCTGCACATAATTATTCACGTTGTAAACAATTTTTAAACGATGTAAACATTTTTTTATACCTAGAATGTCTTTAATACAATGACATTCAACTAGTAGCAGATATAAATTAAAATTTATTGATTTAACTGCGTGTTTGATTATTTTCACTATTTTATATGTAACGCTGCATAAGAATTGTTATTTAAATAATTAATATCGTTATTCAATATCTATCATTATCATTATAAGAAATAAAAGCTCTTTACTTATCAACTAGCGAGACAATATACATTGATTTACGAGACTTCTTAAAAAATTATGTAAAATAAACATATTATTAAAATTAATAAACAATATCATTTCTATAAGATCTACGAGGTTTGCTATTAAAATGTATCAATTGACTTTTTCATTGAAATTACAATTTGGTCTTACTAAAGCTTTAGGTTTAATTTAAATTAAAATACTATCATGTAGCTGCTATCTATAAGTTTGCTACCATTTCTAATACATAACTATTTTAGGAGACTATAAAAATATTTTATTATTACGTTAAAATGTTGCTTATTATTACACTCTAGGAAATTCAATTATAAGTTATATAGCAGATAATATATTTATAATTATGTCCATAAAATGCGTAAGTCAATGTACAATTAGTATAGGCTCAAGGCGGCGTTGGTATGACTTACACAAATGTCTAATAAAGTAATATAGAATAATAATCTGAAAAATTATATAAAAATGATGCAAGGTCTTAAAGAAATGGCTTCAGATTTATTTTTTAGCAAATGCGATACCTTTTTATAAAGAGGACAAACAAATGAAAGACGAACAAAGAAAAGAGGTAATGAACAATTAAAGTTAAAGGTAACATTAATGAATGGTTCATATTATTTTATTTGTTTGTCATGTCTTATTATTTTTAAGTCCTAATTATCGGAAACACAAATTCAAATGTTATCCTTAATATTTTCAATGAACATATGGTCTAAAATTTGACCATTGGGCGTAACACTATTTAGTAGTAAAATCCAGGATGTAGTTTCTAACAACACTAGCATAAACATTGAAGTAAATACTTGCACCAATATAATACATAAACAGAAATCATAATTTGGAAATCGAAAACAATAACAAATTAATATTACATTTATCATAATATAGTCTATTAGATTATCGTTTATCCATTAAGATTAAGTTAATCCATTAAGTCCAAAAAGATGAAAGTTATAAAAATATTTTCACCGAAATTAATTACAATAATAAAAGAGATAATTTCATAGAAATGTATGCAAAATTATTACGTCCAAATATACAAATATAATTTATTCAAATTTCAACAAATACAATGTAATTTAAGCAAGGTCTAGCGCATATATACAACTTTTAATCAAACAACTGTTTGGTTGTACGTTAAAAGTATTTGGAATTAATGGGTAAAATTTGTATGTAATTGCTCAACTAAAAATCAATCAAAAAAACTACACCAATCGCGTTTTGGTAAATATTTGTACACTATCGATCAAGTTCAATGTGTATTGCCGTGTATTGGAGCGCGCTTACACTCAATCACAATATAGAAACTAGATAATTAGGACATAAATTAAAGACGACTTGTCTGACTATCGTCGACTAAAATGTTTGATCGTAGTGATGTCATGAACTCTTAGAAGCACTCAATTAAACTATTATTAAAAATGTTGCCTGTCTATATGTCTGTCTGTTTGTTCTGGCTAATCTTCAAAATGCCTGGACTTGTAATGACGGAACTTTTACAAGCAGGTAGTAGATGTTATACGGAGCAAGTAAAACTCCCTTATAAAAAAAAATAGGTTCCGCTCAGAAAAATAAATCTATCACCAGTAGTATATAACGTACCTACTATCAATCCTCTCTGAAAAAATTTTATTCGGGTCATATGTACTTTTTATGTTAGACTTTTAAATGCGAGTGAAACCGCGGGGCTCATGTAGTTGTATGTATGCGCTAACACGAATACCTTGACACACGTGACTTTGATGTGTTCAACCTATGACAACATCAATTATCGCCGAGCTAACCAGCTTTGCTTGCATTGTATACATTTTACAACGTTTGTATATCACGTGATAATCGACCGCGTTCCACTTGACAATAAAACGCATTTGTTCCACTTCACTGCATTAAAAAATAAATATGTATATATTTTAAAAACTAAAATGCAACAATAAATGGTTTAATTAAAAATTAAAATTCCACTTGCATACAAAGTTTTAATGCTGCTTAACTTTAAACAATGGTCTTATTTGTCAAAAGTGGAAACGCTTCAATAATTGACTTCACATAAGACCCTACTGAATTGGTTACAAATGCCCATGGGTAGTACGGACCACTTACTATCAGATGGAATGCATATTCATCGCGACTTGAATGATAACATTTATTCAATTATTCAATGATTTTATTATAAAATAACTAATCGTGGAGAGGTATTATCCACAGATACATTATCATCAATCATCAATCAGACCGCGCGTTTGTGCAAAGTAAATCAATTTGATGTATTGCTGACAGCTCGTATGTCGCAAGTAGTCGCCTTGACACAAATCACTACTTACAGGCTAAGCATATAATACTCTTTCGACCTTTTTTATTCATTGTCCCAAACAAAATTAGGCGTTTTAATTATGTTGTGGTTCAAATATTATTCTTTGATATACTTTGCTAAAAAATAAATCTAAGCAAAAACCAAACTAACCAACTGTCTTAATTCAGTAAAGAACTGCCCAGATCATAAGATTGTACTAAATAAATTGTAGATAAGAATACCTTTGTCAATCATATCTGAATTAAAGCTTTTCATACAAATCTCCTCATATTGTGGTGTTCAAGCTGTCAACTGCTTCCATTAAACTAGGCACCGAGTCCACCTTCATTCCCCGTCTACGCAACCCATTCAACTCGTCAACTAATTTTGATTTGTCTCTCCCAAGTGTCTCCCTGTAATCAGATATTAATCAGATTAATGAATTTAAATAACTTTATATGTGACAAAAAGATATCCTTACATTCAATTAAGATACAAAAATGGAAAAACAAAATAGTAGTATTAAATTAATGCAGTTAACATGAACTTCACACATTTGCATATGTATGCAACTTTTGCCTTGCGAATATGAGCTAGTAAATGTTGCTTGCATAGTATGTAAATGCTACAATGTGGTATGCATGTAGAGTCTAGAATATAGAGTCAATCCTAGAGCTCCATACAGCTAGATTCTATGTAGGTTCTAGACAGTCTACATAAACATAACTCAACAAGAACTAAAAAGCAATACAATGTATTTCCTGTTGTTTTTACTCTGCATTGTACACTATGTTTGATGTAATAATAACATTTTAAACATAATTATTTATGCATTATCATCAATTAAGATAATTATTGTATGAACAAAGAAACACATTGAAATATGGCAGGAAAGCCAGATAGTGCAACTTAGGTATAAACAATAATGATAAAGTAACAGCCGTGATGAAATAACATACCAGTGTCAGAAATTATTTACAAAAGTTGGTGCAAAAACATGTTATCGAGCCAACTAGTCTTATTACAAATTATTTCAAAAACCTAGTTCAATAGAAAAGTGCTATTGCACTTCATCTAATAGCTTGTTATGTAGCAAATGTTTAGTCTACCAAACGTTTGCTATTGCTATAATCAATGTCAATGAGACAAATTGGTTATTGAGGATAATCAATTACAAATCGCACGTAGAGAGATAATTACAATGACGTAAGTGCCAATACCAATCCTTCATTGGGCACTTTTCAAAGTCCTTTTGTACCAGTTTGACCACTATATGCATTTACGTGAAAAATGGTGTAAAATGAACTGTAACACATCAGCATGTCTTGTAACATTCTTATAAGCCATACAAGGGGATGGGGGTCCAACAACTGAGTTCGACGAAATAAAGATCGATTAGTGTCTGAAATTTTTTCTCATCTTATGCTAAAAGGATGGGAGGATAACAAGATTTCAAAGTGTTTTGACAGAATACGAAAAGTTTTTCTTTAGTTGTCAATGCTAATGAAAATCTGGAACCCTCCCCAAACCTTTTCCCGTTTTATACGAACGAACCAATATATTGCAGTACAATGAGTTATGATATTGATATATGATATAAATAATATAAATTATACTCACCAAATAGATATACAAGCATGCAGCAAAGGTATGTAAATGAGTAACAAGTCAGAATCACTGACTGCTTCATATCGTCTAAGAGCTAGTTGCGCCCAGCGTTCCACTGGCCCGGCTAGAGCGCCTCCGCTGGAACCAGCACAGGCCACAATGCGGCATAACACACTTAGCACCACTCTAGATCTGTCTGTGTATACCTGGAACGATTTTTATTTACAAATTTGAATTACATTTATCATCTGTATAAACATAGTAACATACCTGCAAAACTTGATAGGTAGTAGATAAAATCAGATAATTTTAACGGATATAGTAGCACATGGAGGCATGCATAAAATCACTGATACATATGGATGTGTACAACACTGAAAATGTTACAAAAGCTTCCAACCCAAAAATTACGCTTGCTCAAACTTGTATTTCTAAAGGTTCTTCACTGTGCATCAATAGATAGGAAAACCACATATGATTCATATAAAGTAAGAATTTGTCTATGAGAGATGGTTTAAATTTTATCTAAATCACAACAACACATGTCTAAAAATGTATAATGTAGAAAAATGCAATATATAAAAGAACCTCACCACTTAC